>BTHU01000002.1:157351153-157376153 GCA_036184795.1 Tokudaia tokunoshimensis
TGAGAAAGGAGGTGTCTCGGTAGTATTTGTTAGCCATAGCAGCAGCAACAGCAGCCACTACCTTCTGAAAGCTGCCTGCAGCGCTGGGATAAATTTGTTGTCAAAGTGTCGAGAAAGCCCAGTTACTATCATGCTGCCCAGAAGCTGAGAAGTTTCATTTTTAAGTGATGATTTTCTTTAATTCTAGACTTAAAACAGTCTGTGAACCATCATAAAACTCTCTTGCATGTTGGATCTCATTGGGTCAATTCATAAATAACACATAAAGAATCTGAGAATTAATATTTGTGACATCAGATATTGATTGTGGTTAGTTTTATAAACTCTAAGTTTCTGATGATTTGAAACAAGACTTGTCACATTGTGCTGAGTCTAAAAGCTCTCTCTGAACTACTGTATTTGGAAATAAACTCTTGTTATACCCTCTCAGTCCTCAAAAATTGTGGGTTCAATATTTACACTGAATGTTCCAAATGTAGCAAAGTTTCCCTTTAAATTATGATTCCTTTGTTGTGTGGTCTGATTTTGATTACTTTGTCAAATCCTACCCAATCAGTTCTCTATCTGTGTCTTGGAGGAATCCTGGACTCTATATGTATACTCTTTTAACTATATATTTGATATATTTTGTTCCAATAATAGGTTTTCTCTTCTCATGAAAATAACCTAAATGTTATTTAACTTCACAGACTTACTTAGGCATGATATATAAGGAGTTGTTTGGGAAAAGCACAACTGATTTTCAAAACACAGGATGTCTTTTTAAAGAATCTTTCCCAATCATTTTCTTTCTCTAAGGAGCAATGACAAAAAGAACACCAATGAGAGAGCTTGCATATGTATTTGGCATTCAATATGACCTTAGAAAATACAACACCATTTTAAAGAAGGCAGATATGAGCTTTTTTATGAGTGTGAAAAGGCTCAGAGAGCCCTACCCTATTATACTTAGGCTAAAGGAAAGTTCTACTTGGATTTTCTTCAAGAAGTGAAACACTTTATATCATTCAATTTATATTAATGCTATGATAATGAGCCATTGATACTATAGTCTGTGAAAACAAACCGTCAATTTGTATCATTTCAACTTTAGGACTTTGAGAAATTTAAAGATTTTTCTGGAATCCTGCTTGCATGCCAACTACTGTGGATCATCTTCAAATCCCTCTACATTGCCTCCAAAAGTGCTGTCACGCTGAACTTGAAAAATGTAGAAGACACTCATTCCCTTTATAACTGAAGTTTTAAAGCTGGAGTTTAATGACCAATCTCTTAGTTAGTCCTGAATAATTTGATTACTTATCTCAGCTCTATATGCTTAGTATCAAATTATTATCGCACTAGAAATCATGGGAAATTTAAAAATTAATTAGGTATCATTTATAGATCACATATAACATGCTGAGGAGCTCACATTCTTTATAAAAAAATCAAGAATTTTAAGGTCAAAATACAAAGTTAAAGCAATGTGTGTTGAGGCGGGTACATCAACAATTGAGAGTTGAAGGGGAATAGACACTCTTTGAAATCTATGGCCTGGGGAGATGTCTCAGCAAGTAAATGCTAAGTTGCTGCATCCAATGGTTCAATGAACTAGATTCTAGCATGGGTCTACCTGGTGAAAAAGAAAAAAAAAAAAAGACTTCCAAGTTGTCCTCTGACTGCCACACACTTGCTGCGGTATGGACACATATGCCATAAAGACACATGAATAACACATATGCAAACTACAATGAAATTTACATATAATAATTTTGGTCCATGGCCATCTTCCATTTGCATAGAAAATTATGATTTCACTTCTATTCACCAGGAAAAGATTGAACTTCAGCTACCAGGGAAATGCTGGGGACTATAGCCATGAATAGGACAGCAGCTGGATTGTAAATAAAGAATATATCTAATAAAAGAAAAAGAAGAAAAAACGGGTACAGAGCTAAACAAAGAATTCTCAACTGAGGAATACTGGATGGCTGAGAAACACCTAAAGAAATCTACTCTTCTTAAAATCTCCTAAACAGGTAAGGTTTGCCTCTATCTGAAGCTTATGTAATGAAATCCAACTGTCTGTTGATGATTTCAATAATTTCTTTATTGTTTGCTACTTTGTATTTCTGAAATTCATTCATGCTGCTGTGATTTTTTGTTTTGCTGTTTTTTATTTATTTACTTATTTTGTGAGGGGTTTACTCTGGATCCCAGTGTGGACTGAAACTCACTACATGGTTCAGGCTGGTTTCAGAAATTGCTCCTAGCAATCCTTCTGCTGTAGCTTCTCTAATGCTATATTTGCAACTGAACCACATCTGACATTGTTTAATTTTCTTCTATTATATCAGGTATCTGTCTATTGATGTATGCTGCTGAGAGTGGACATGGAGATGACTCCTCACATTTCCATGGTATGTTGCTTTTGTTGATTGATATATTAGTGCCCAGCCCATTTTGAATGGTTCTCTTCCTGGGCAGGTGGGGCTTGCCCATTTAAGAATGATCTCTTGAAGACAAAGTGTGGAGCAGAGACTGAAGTAAAGACCATCCAGAGACTGTCCCACCTGGGGATCCATCCCATAAACAGTTGCCAAACCCAGATACTTTTGTGGATGCCAACAAGTGCTTGCTGACAGGAGCCTGATATAGCTGTCTCCTGAGAGGCTCTGCCAGTACCTGACAAATACAGAGATGGGTGATCTCAGCCAACTATTGTACTGAGCACAAGGTCCCCAATGGAGACCAATAGAGAAAGGACCTAAGGAGCTGAAGGAGCTTGCAGCCCTGTAGGAGGAACAACAATATGAACCAACCAGTACCCCAGAGCTCCCAGGGACTAAACCACCAACCAAAGAGTACACATGGAGGGACCCATGGCTCCAGCTGCATATGTAGGCTTTGTTAGACCTCTCAGGTTCTGAGAAGACTGGATGCCCCACTATAGGGGAATGCCAGGACAGGGAAGCAGGAGTGGGTGGGTTGGTGAGCAGAGGGAGGGGAGATGGGATAGGGTGTTTTCAGAGGGTAAACCAGGAAAGGGGATAACAATTGAAATGTAAATAAAGAAAATATATAATAATAAAAAACGGAATGGTCTCTTGAGCTATGGGGACGTGCCTATGTTACTCAGAGTGATTTTATTCACATACCCTGTGAAAGGATGTAGATTCTTAGAATGTAAAATGTTTGCTTTGCTGGAGAACAATATTAAGTTATTTTATGAGAAACTTGTGCACATCATTTTCTGACCAACATTGCATGTTCTGCCCACTCGCTGTGTATCGTCTCCCATTTGAATTGCTGGTAAAGAGCCACCCTGCAAATGTAGTGAATGTGTGTACTCGGCAATAATGCTCTATTACTTGAATTCTTATTTATAGCTGTAGCTGTTCCCAATTAAATACTTTAATTGATCCTGGCAGTAGCAACACATTCCTTGCTACCTACCCCACTGTTCTGGGTTCCCAAATGAAAGGCACATACACACAGCCTTTATATTTTTACATGCCTTCAACAGTTCAATGGCTGGGTGACTTCCTAACCTCCAGGTGACTAATCCACCTGCCTCTGATATTCCCACAGGCATTACTTACTAAAATCTATGTTCCATCTTTGCTGCCCCAGACCCAGTTAGGCAGCCCTCTTGGGGGCACTCAGTCTCCTACATGGTGACTAAGCTCTCTGACCCCCACCTATTCAGGATCGGAGTCTCCTCTCCTCCACCTTTTGCCAGCATGACTGCTCTCCTCCTTTCTCCCTTCCTTCTATCCCTTGCTCAGGTATCCTAAATGTTCCTCCTCTTTCTGCCCTGCCTAGCCATTGGCTGCCAGCAACTTTATTTACCAATCAAAACCAACCATGGATAGGATCCCTCAATGTCTTGCATGTGGATATGTGGATTTTCGTGCAATTTCGTACAAGCAGCATTAGATCAAACCCACTATAATACCCCATTAATGTCTTCTTTAAAAAAAAATTTCAATATTTCTTAGACATCTGGATATCTACTTTAGTATGTACAGATTTTATTACTTTACCTATTTTCTATTGAGATAATTTCCCTAAGGAAAAGTAATTAATATGTATACCTGTATTTACATAGAGAGAGAAAAGGGGAAGGATATAGTCAGTGATTCAGAGGAGAGATAGGAGAAAGAGAAGAAGGAAAGGGAAGAAGATGGTGAGGAAGAATAGGGAAGGAAAGGGAGCAAAAGCAGAGAGGAAGAAAGGGGAAGGGAAAGAAGGGAAGAGATTGGAGACAAAAGGAAGAATAGAAAGTAAAAACTGGTGAAGAAAAAGAGAGAGGGGAAGAGAATGGTCAGTAAAATAAGACAAGAGAAAGGGAGAAAAGAGGGAAAACTGAAAAATAGATGAGAAAGGAATTGGATTAGGAATATATACTCCAAATTAATTTATTTTAAGGGAATTGATAGATTATCACCATTTGGGTTTTTTTAAATTTTTATTATTTTATTTATTTACCTTCCCATCATTGCCCCCCGTCCCTCCCTCCCACAGTTCCTCACCCCATTCCTCCTCTCCCTTGCCTCTGAGAGGGTGCTTTCACCCCAACCCTGTCAGGCCTCCCCCTTCCCTGGGGCCTCAAGTTTCTTGAAGATTAACCAGTAGCCAGCATCAATCTAAACGGAGAGAAACTTGAAGCAATCCCACTAAAATCAGGGACTAGACAAGGCTGCCCTCTCTCTCCATATCTTTTCAATATAGTACTTGAAGTTCTAGCTAGAGCAATTAGACAAGAAAAAGAGGTCAAAGGGATACAAATTGGAAAGGAAGAAGTCAAACTATCACTATTTGCAGACGATATGATAGTATACATAAGCGACCCAAAGAACTCCACCAGAGAACTCCTACAGCTGATAAACGACTTCAGCAAAGTGGCCGGATATAAAATCAACTCAAGCAAGTCAGAAGCCTTCCTATACTCAAAGGATAAGCAGGCTGAGAAAGAAGTAAGAGAAATAATACCCTTTACGATAGCCACAAACCATATTAAGTATCTTGGCGTGACGCTAACCAAACAAGTGAAAGATCTGTATGACAAGAACTTCAAGTCTCTGAAGAAAGAAATTGAAGAAGACCTCGGAAGATGGAAAAATCTGCCATGCTCATGGATTGGCAGGATTAATATAGTAAAAATGAGCATCTTACCAAAAGTAATACACAGATTCAATGCAATCCCCATCAAAATCCCAACTCAATTCTTCATAGAGTTAGAAAGAGCAATTCAAAAATTCATCTGGAATAACAGAAAACCCAGAATAGCTAAAACTATTCTCAAGAGTAAAAGAACCTCTGGGGGAATCAGTATCCCGGACCTCAAGCTGTACTACAGAGCAATAGTGTTAAAAACTGCATGGTATTGGTACAGTAACAGACATGTAGATCAATGGAACAGAATTGAAGACCCAGAAATGAATCCACACTCCTATGGTCACTTGATCTTTGACAAAGGAGCTAAAACCATCCAGTGGAAAAAAGATAGCCTTTTCAACAAATGGTGCTGGCTCAGCTGGAGGTCAACATGCAGAAGAATGCAAATTGACCCATCCTTATCTCCTTGCACTAAGCTCAATTCTAAGTGGATCAAAGATCTCCACATAAAACCAGACACACTGAAACTAATAGAAGGGAAACTAGGGAAGAACCTTGAACATATGGGCACAGGGGAGAATTTCCTGAACAGAACTCCAATAGCTTATACTCTAAGATCAAGAATAGACAAATGGGACCTCATTAAATTACAAAGTTTTTGCAAGGCAAAAGACACCGTCAAAAAGACAAAGCGGCAACCAACTAACTGGGAAATGATCTTTACCAACCTTACATCCGACAGAGGGCTAATATCCAAGATATACAAAGAACTCAAGAAGTTAAACTCCAGAGAGGCAAGTAACCCTATTAAAAAATGGGGTACAGAGCTCCACAAAGAGTTCTCACCTGAAGAATATCTAATGGCTGAGAAGCACCTAAAGAGATGTTCATCATCCTTAGTCATTAGGGAAATGCAAATCAAAACAACCCTGAGATTCCATCTCACACCAGTCAGGATGGCTAAGATCAAAAACACAGGAGACAGCAGTTGTTGGCGAGGATGTGGAGAAAGAGGAACACTCCTCCACTGCTGGTGGAATTGCAGGCTGGTACAACCACTCTGGAAAGCAGTCTGGCGGCTCCTCAGAAAACTGGGCATGACACTTCCGGAGGATCCGGCTATACCACTCCTGGGCATATACCCAGAGACTTTACCTGCATGCAATAAGGACACATGCTCCACTATATTCATAGCAGCCTTATTTATAATAGCCAGAAGCTGGAAAGAACCCAGATGTCCCTCAACGGAGGAATGGATTCAGAAGATGTGGTATATTTACACAATGGAATACTACTCTGCAATTAAAAACAATGAATTCACGAAATTCCTAGGCAAATGGTCAGAACTTGAAAATATCATCCTTAGTGAGGTAACCCAATCACAAAAGATCACACATGGTATGAAGTCACTGATAAGGGGATATTGACCCAGAATCTCAGAATACCCTAGACACAATCAGCATATCAATAGATTTCTAAAAAGATGGAAGGAGAGACCCCTGGTCCTGGAAAGACTGGATGTAGGGGAACGCCAGGACAGAGTAATGAGAGGGGGTTGAACGGAGAAAAGAGGGAGGGAAGGGGGCTTATGGGACTTTCGGGGAGGGAGGAAACGGGAAAGGGGAAGTGATTTGGAATGTAAATTAAAAAAATAAAATAAAATTAAATTAAAAAAAAAAAAAAAAAAAAAAAAAAAGCATGTCTTCTCCCACTAAGGCCTGACCAGACAGACCTCTGTTACATTTGTGTCAGGGGAGTCCCATGTGTGCTCTGGGAGCTCCCTGGGGTCTGGATTAGTTGAGACTGCTGGTCTTCCTATGGGATGGCTCTCTCCCTATGGGGTGGCTCTCTCCCTATGGGGTGGCTCTCTCCCTTTGGGGTGACTCTCTCCTTCAGCTTCTTCAATCCTTTCCCTACTTCAAGCATAGGAGTCCCTGACTTCAGTTCAAAAGTTGTAAGTACCTGCTTCTCAGTCAGCTGCTGGTAGGACTTCTCAGAAGACAGCCATGCCAGGCTCCTGTCTGTAAGCGCATCATAGCATCAGTAATAGTGTCAGAACTTGGTGTCCTCCCATGAGATGGATCCCAAGTTGGGTCAGTCATTGCACTGACCAACTTCAGTCTCTTTTCTATTTTTGACACTGCAGTTCTTTTAGACAGGAACAGTTCTGCGTCAGAAATTTTGACTGTGATTTAGTAACCCCATCCCTCCACTTGAGAACCTATTTGTCTTCTGTAGATGGGCTCTTTGAGTACTCTCTCCCCAGTGTTGGACATTTTGGCTAAGGTCACCCTCATTGAGTCCTGAGAGTCTCTCACCTCCCAGATCTTTGGGACAATCTAGAGGGAATTCACTCCCTCTCCCCACCCCACCCCTTGCCAATGCTGCTTAACTCTATTCATTCTTTTGGCCCTCTGGGTTTCTCTCCTGTCCCTCCCCCCATAACTGATTCTGTTCTCCTTTCCTCCCCCCTCCCCTTTCCCACACATCTTGCTCTCTCTCTCTACCACCCATGGTTATCTCCCTCCTTCTTCTAAGTGAAATTGAAACATCCGCTTGGCTCACTTGGTCCTTTCTACTTGTTGCACTTCTTACTGTCTATGGGCTGTGTCCTAGGTATTCTATACTCTTTGGTTAATATCCACTATCAGTGAGTATATACCATGTATGTCCTTTTGGTGCTGAGTTATCTCTCTCAGGATGATATTCTCTAGTTCCATCCATTTGCCTGCAAAATTCATGATGTCCTCATTTTTAACAGCTGAATAGTCTTCCATTGTGTAAGTGAACCATATGTTTGTATCCATTCTTCAGTTGAGGGACATCTGGGTTGTTTCAAGCTTCTGATACAAATAAGGCTGCTTTGAACATAGTAGTTCGTGTGTCTTTGTGGTATGATGGGGTATCTTTTGGGTGTATATCCAAGAGTGGTATAGCTGGGCCTTCAGGCTGAATTATTTCCAATTGTCTGTGGAATTGCCAGATTGATTTCCAAAGTGGTTGTACCAGCTTGCAATCCCAACAGCAATGGGGGAGTGTTCCCCTTTCTCCACAACCTTGCCAGAATTTGCTGTTATGTGAGTTATTGATCTTAGCCATTCTGATTGGTGTAAGGTGGAATCTCATGGTCATTTTGATTTGCATTTCTCTGATAACTAAGGACTTTGAACATTTCTTTAAGTGTTTCTCAGACATTTGAGATTCTTCTGTAATGAATTATCTGCTTATCTCTATAACCCATTTTTGAATTGGGTTATTTGGTCAAGAAGTTAACCTGCAAAAAAAAAAATCCCTTTGGTTTTAGACTCATGGACTTTTGCCTCAGTGAATTTTAAGCTACTTCATTAGAACTTTAAATAAATATCCATGGATATACTACATGTTTTCTTACATATTAAGATTGTTCTTAATGAAAATAATTTGTTTTTAAAGTTATTGCCTTTTGTTAATCAGAAAGGAATGCAAATTTTAGTAGATTCACTTTGTATAAATAAACTTAACAAATCATCTCATTGCTTTCAATAATTTATCTCAAATATCAAATATCAAATATCTGATTCTGATTATATCAATAATAAATTTGAGTAAACTAAGTTTTGAATTTTGACAACCAGTTTTGTTGCCTTATCCAAAGGGTTTCCTTTAGGATTTCAGTAAATTATGTATTAAAAGAGATAAAATTGGTTTACACTGATTTAATAAGATTTTCAAAAAATAAACAAATATGGCAATTATTTTGTTATTGAGAACACATTTATTGTACTAGACATTTTCTCCCATACCTAGAATCTGTTTACAAATATATACATAAGAAACCAGTGTAAATTTTTGGCTAGATATAGAAAAAAGTGATTAACAGAGTCTATAAATATAGCTGCTACAGAAATACACCTAAAATTCTGCCCAGTATTTTCTTATTATTTGTTTAATTTGTATTATTAGTAATTTTCTCCATTAAAACAATCCTAAATGTTAAACAAATTGGATTCTGAAATTATTAATTTAATTAATATGTAATATTACTCTGACATAATTGTACTCAATTTATTAATGCATAATTGTCATTTAAATAATATTTCTTTATTACTGACATAGTTCAACATGCCTTTTATTATCAACGTTTCTCAGATCAGGCTAGGTGAAAATTCTTCTCTTCCTTTTACAAAGAGAAAATGTACAAATATTGAATTTAACAGAGACAATTGATGAAGAACTGATTCTTGAATAGGGGGAAACTCCAGAAGCAGACAAGTTGTAGAGAGTTTGATTCCATTCCGCAGGCATGTGATCCTTATGAGCAGAAAACGGAAATGAGGCACAGAAACACATGATTGATAATTGGTCCTTCTTTTCCTCATTTGGACATGCTTTGATCAGTTGGCTTCCCGTAGCTGACTTAAGCTCAGCTAATGTAACTGAGTCATGGCTAGCTGATGCAAGGATATACTCCTGTGTTGGCTACGGTTGAGGACTCAAGTATGGAGGTGTGTTTGGGAAAAACTTAACTTCTACTTACCTGTATTCAGTTCTCTCTTCTCCTCATTCATTGTTTGTATTCTGTTTGAATTTCAGTGAATTCCTTCAAAGTTTCTCTTGATGTCCCACATTAAGATACTGACCCATCACAAGGATGGGCAGGTGATATACGATCCACTCGAGCATCAAAGTCCTATGGTGTGTCGAGGTAATTCATCTTGCTTAACCTTGACTTTGAATGCTTAACATCAAATTTCATCAAATTCCAGCCTTTGCTTGGATTGATAATGTACACAAAGCAAAGACAATTTCATATTTCTGCTTATCCTGAAAAAAAATCACCAACTACACCTTACTCTAATAACTTTTTATTATTTTATGAATTCATTTAATTTTTAAAATATTTATTATTGTAAATTTGTTTATGAAAAAACCAAAGCTGAATATTACAAAAATAATAATAGATTCTAAAAACTCCTATGCCTGTTTTTACATGGGTCCTGGAAATTTGAACTCAGTCTTTTACCCAGAACTAACACCCTAGTATATCTACAAATAGACAAACATTATACTCAGGGCCAGAGTTTGGGTTTGTAGATTATAGCAATCATCAAGCTAAATGTCTCTAAACTCATAGACTTTTCGCTCTGGGTTACTTTCCATTTTTAAGCAAAAATGCATGCAAGAATGTAGGCAGTTTGACTGCCATCTATGAGAAAATGCACAAGAGTAGAAAGTTCCAAAGTATAAAGAAGAGGTTTGCACACATTGTTTTGATTTGAATTGCTTGAATATTAGTAGTCTCCAAATTTAAAAAATTCACTTATTCATAATATCATTTATTGGTTAATATGTATCAGATAATGTTTTTGACATTTAGCTATTGAAGTATTTTGATGGAATAAGATGATGTGTTTTTATTCAAAAGCTTTTATTTTCTAGATCAAGCTCCTTTATGTCAAGGGCACCATTTTCCTTTTCTTCTATTTGTGTGTGACTAGATATTCAGTATTAATACAAACAATGAAAAAATTTTCATTGTTCATGAATTTAATTTTCCCTGTTATCAACCCTTGCTTTCAAATTGTCTTGTTGGTATTTTTTTTCCTCAACAAAATCACTTAAGCTGATTTGTTGTTACTCCTCGGTGAGGCCAGGCATTTTCTATTTGCTCGTTTCTTTTCCACTACAATTGATTTTTAACCACCCAAAGATAGACTGTGACTTGCCACCAGTCCACTCTTCCAGTGGTTCCAATTTCTTCTTCTAAATGGCTGAGTGAGCAAGAGATGATTCAGATCATGAGGATGAAGCAAACGATCCCTTCTCTCGTGAATCTTGAACTTGGCATTTGGCCAGTTCTAAAGGAGACAACATTTCTTCCCATCTGATTGGTTATGTTTTCCCCAGACCATTCTATCGTTTATCTGCTGGAAAAAAAAAAACTCAACTCATTACAAACAAAGAAAGGTTGATGCGATATAGTTACGATGCCAGTCTAAAGGAAAAATTCCACTCAAGGTGATGTAACATATTAATTTAAATATTTTCTGAGAATCTGCTAATTGCAACACACATCTTATATGCAGAATGTGGCATAATGCAAGGAAAAAATGTCGTCCCAGTGCCAGAAAGCTCCAGGCTTTTTCCAACTTCTATAATTAATTAGAATTTTAGAAATTATCATGGATTTACTCTTATATGACTGTATGATTTTAGACAAGTGTATACCTTTGGCTTTTAAATTACTCATATTTAGAGTAATAGATTAAATTTGATATCTTGTAAATTATCTTGGTGAGCCATTCGATAAGCTTACAACTTGTTCTTTCCTAACAAGTACTTCCTAAAGACACACAGTTATATTCAGGTTAAAGTCCACCTCTGCCACTCCAAAGCATCACCCTACTCTCACACCCTGCCTCAATAAGAATGATTTATTGTCTGTTAGCACTGTTTTGTCTTTTAGGAAACATTTTGTTATTTGAATCCTATAGAAAAGGAACTTTCTTAGGCATGTTTTTTACACATAGCATGTTGCTCATGAGATTCGTCCAAGTTGGTGTGTGAAACTAATTTATTTTATTTCTGAGAAACCTATTATGCATTTGGATGCAGAAAAATTTTAAATTATTCACCTATTAAAAGCTGCTGAGGGGGGCTGGAGAGGTAAGAGCACTGACTGCTCTTCCAGGGCCTGAGTTCAATTCCCAGCAACCATACGTTGGCTCACAACGATCTTTTTATTGGGACCTGATGCCCTCTTCTGGGGTGTCTGAAGAGAGCAAAGGTGCACTCATATACATAAAATAAATAAATCTTACAAAAAAAAAGATGCTGAGTAGTTTCCATTCATGGGAACTTTGATAGAAAAATGGCTTAAGCAATGTATATTCAGATTATTTTTAAAAATCACTTTGCATTTCTTTAAGTCTGTAAAAATGAAATTTCTGGTGTCATATGATATGCACTTAGATTTAAACTTCCTAAAGGAATGTAAGTAATATCACAGGGTAGCTAAATACTTTCTGTTTCCTACAGGAACAGGCGCATGTCTGTCTGCACACTGTGTTACATGCTCTACTGCATTCTATACAGCCAGCTTAGGGGTTTTGCGGGGTTTTTTTTGTTTGTTTGTTTTGCTTTGTTTTGTTTTTGTTCGTTGGTTGTTTTTGTTTAGTTGGTTGGTTTGTTGGTTTCTTTCTTTAGGAAAGATATTTTTATTTACTTATCTGGTGTGTGAAAGTACACATTTGTCCTAACAACACAGGAATCAGACAAGTATCTTGTATCCCTTCGAGCTCAGATTGTAGACGTCTGTATGGTTGCAAGACACCTAATGTAGATGAAAGGAAATGAACTCCACTCCTTTGAAAGAACAAGAAATACTCTTAACAACAAAGCCATGTCTCTAGCCTCCACTGCCAGTATTCCTTGTGGTCTACATTCTAACAGGTTCATAATGGTTCCTCCTTACCCGCTCATTTTCATTATTATGATGTGCCTGAAAATGGCGTATCTTTCTACAGTGAAATAGACACATCTTGCTTTGGGAGACTATGCTTTTTGTAATTGGAGGAGTTTTTTTCTAAGATATAGTGTGTGTTTGTGTGTGTGTGTGTGTGTATGTATGCACACACATGTGCATGCGTGTATGAGCATGAGTGCATACATGCATGTATCGGTTATTTGAAATGTATTTTTTCATTCTATGTTTTCCTTTAATTTTTTCTACAAGGCTTAACAAAATGGCTTATTGTGAAAATAAAAATCCTTACCACCAAGCTTTATGAACTAGAGTTACCTGGGTGCTACATGGTAGGAGAATACCAACTCTTGCCATTTATACACTGACCTACACATACAGCACAAACATGCATGCACATACACACAGACACACATGAACATACATGCACACATGCACATGCACCCGCATGCACCTACACGTGCACACCCATGCACACATGTACATATACTCACAGGCAGAGGCACACACACACAGGCAGAAGCACACGCACACACACACACATGCACACGCATGCACACACATGCACACACACACATATACTCACGGACAGATGCACATCCACATGCACAGGTAGAGGTGTCCACACACACACACACATACACATACACGCACAGGCAGAGGCACATGCATGCAAACACTCGCTAAGAGAAATAATGAAAACAAGAATGCAATAAAATAATGTAACAATGTCTTTTTCAAAAAGCCCTAAGTTTTGATGAGATTTATGAGTGAATTAACTTCTGTGGGTTTTATTTTCAGTATCAGACCTAAGGATTTTTCATTCCTCAAATCAAAGAATTTACAACTTAACATTTTCTTTTAGTTGATTATAGTTTTATGATTTTTAAATAGATCCATGGTAAATTTTACATTTGTTATTAAATTTGATTTAAAGTTGGTGTGAGGTTGAAGCTCTCTTGTTTAAAAAATCATGTCATATTTTATTTCACAGGTTGGCAAATTCATCCTCATTGTGCTTTGAAACTGTCAAATAACACTTGTATTTCTGTAGATCTATTTCTAAATGAATTTATTATAAACTGTACTTAACTCTTCACTAATAGCTTCCCACATTATTTTGGTTATGGTCCCATAGATTTTATTTTATTTTTTATTAGTCATTTTATTCATTTACATTTCAAATGATATCCCCCTTCTTGGTTTCCCCTCACCAAACACTTTATCCCATCCCCCCTCTCCCCTCTCTCCTTTCTCTCTATGAGCGTGCTCCCCAACCCACTTACCTACTCCTGCCTCACCGCCCTAGCAAACTCCTATGCTGGGGGGCATCAAGTCCCACTAGACCAAGGGGCTCCCCCCCATTGATGTCAGAAAAGGCTATCCTCTTCTACATATGTATCTGTAGCCATGGGTCCCTCCATGTATTTTATTAGTTTCTGGGAGCTCTGGGTGGTCCAGTTAGTTGATATTGTTCTCCCTACAGGGTAACAATCGCCTTCAGCTCCTTCAATCCTTGCCCTAGCTTTTCTATTAGGTACATGGACTCAGTCCAATGGTTGGCTGTGAGTATCTGCATCTGTATTGGTCAGGTGCTGGTAGAACTTTTTAGGGAACAGCCATATCAGGCTCCTGTCAGCAAGTGCTTCTTGGCACCAGCAATAGTGTCTGGGTTTTGTGTCTACAAATGGGCTGGATCCCTAGGTGGGGTTGTCTCTTGATGGCCTTTCCTTCAGGCTCTGTTCCATTTTTTTGTCCCAGTCTTTCCTTTGGATGGGAACATTTCTGGGTTAAAATTTGGGGATGGATGGGTAGCCCCATCCCTCATGTGGGGGTCTTGACTATCTACTGGAGGTGGTCTCTAAGGGTTCTATCTCTCCTTTGTTGGGTATTTCACATAAACAAATTACCACATTGGGTTCTGGGAGCCTCCCACTTTCCTGGAGTCTGGGGAATTCTAGTGGCTACCCCACCCCATTCCCTACTGCTACATGTTTCTATTCATTTTCTTGACCCTATGGACTTCTCTCCCATCTCTTTCCATACCTGATCACCCCCCATTTTACCCTCTTCTTCCTCTCTCTCTCTCTCTCTCTCTCTCTCTCTCTCTCTCTCTCTCTCACACACACACACACACACACACACACATACACACACACACACACATACACACACACACACACACACAGGTTCCTCCCTCTTTCTACCTTCTGTGATTATTTTGTTTCCCATTCTGTGAGGAATTGAAGTATCTACAATTTGGTCTTCCTTTTTCTTAAACTCCATATGGTTTCTGGGTTGTATCGTGGATATTCTGAGCTTTTGGGAAAATATCCAGTTATCAATGAGTACATACCATGTGTGTTTTTCTGTGATTGAGTTACCTCACTCAGGATGATATTTTCTAGTTCCATCCATTTGCCTGTGAATTTCATAAAGTCATTGTTTTTAATAGCTGAATAGTACTCCATTATGTAAATATACCATATTTTTTTGTATCCATTCTTCTGCTGAAGGACATCTTTGTCATTTTAAGCTTCTGGCTATTATAAATTAGGCTGCTATAAACATAGTGGAGCATGTGTCCGTGTTATATGTTGGAGCATCTTCTGGGTATATACCCAGAAGTGGTATAGATGGGTCTTCAGGTAGAACTATTTTTATTTTTTTCAGGAATGGACAGATTGATTCCCAAAGTGGTTTTACCAACTCAGAATCCCACCAGAAATGAAGGAATGTTCATCTTTCTCCACATCCTTGCCAGCATCTGCAGTCAGCTGAGTTTTTGTTCTTAGCTATTCTGACTGGTATGAGGTGGAATCTCAAGGTTGTTTTGATTTGTATTTCCCTGATGACTAAGGATATTGAACATCTCTTTAGGTGCTTCTCAGCCATTTAAGATTTCTCAGTTGAGAATTATTTGTTTAACTCTGTACCCCATTTTTAATAGGGCTACTTGATTCTCTGGAATCTAACTTCTTGAGTTCATTGTATATGTTGGATATTAGTTCTCTATCCAATGTAGGGTTAGCAAAGATCTTTTCCTAAGCTGAACATTGCTGTTTTGTCCTATTGACAGTGTACTTTGCATTACGGAAGCTTTTCGTTTTATGAGGTCCCATTTGTCAATTGTTGATCTTAGAGCATTGAACCATTGGTGTTCTGTTCAGGAAAATTTCCCCTGTATTTGAGGTTCTTGCCCACTTTCTCTTCTATTAGATTCAGCCTATCTGGTTTTATGTGATGGTCTTTGATCCACTTGGACTTGAGCTTTGTTCAAGGAGACCACCAGTTGAACCAGCACTATTTGTTGAAAATGCTGTCTTTTCTTCCACTGCATGGTTTTGGCTTCTTTGTCAAAGATCAAGTGATCATAGGTGTGTGGGTTTATTTCTCGGTCTTCCATTCTATTCCATTGATCTACCTGACTGTCTTTGTACCAATATCATGAGTTTTTGTTTATTTGTTTGTTTTTTTGTTGTGGTGGTTTATTTTATCACTGTTGCTCTGTTTCTATTGTTGAAAATGGTTTTGGCTATCCTTGTTTATTCGGTATTCCAGATGAATTTGAGATTTGCTTTGTCTATTTCTGTGAAGAGTTGAATTGGAATTTTGATGGAGATTGCATTGAATCTGCAAATTGCTTTCGGTAAGATGGCCATTTTTACTATGGTAATCCTGGTTAATGCTGATCCATGAGCATGGGAGATTGTTCCATCTCTGATCTTCTCTGACTTCTTTCTTCAGAGACATGAAGTTCTTAATCATACATATCTTTCACTTGCTTGATTAGATTCACACCAAGATATTTTGTATTATTTGTGAGTGTTGCAAAAGCTGTCTTTTCACTAAGTTCTTTCTCAGCCTATTTATCAATTGAGTAGAGGAAAGCTACTGATTTGTTTGAGTTAATTTTATACCCAGCCACTTTGCTGAAGTTGTTTATGAGCTGTATGAGTTCTCTGTTGGAATTTTGGGGTTGCTTAATTGGCAGAGTTGTTCCTACAAATTTGATTTTGTTATTTTCTCATATCAGTATCAATTATTCAAGCTCAAGTCTTTTTAGAAGGACTTGAAGACCAGCTTGTTTTCTGAGTTCTGCTTCAACATTATCTGTATTAATGTTGTCTCACAGTTGATTTCATATTTCACCAAGTTTAAAATTATCATTATCCATTTTATAAAGTGCTTTTTCCATTTTGTGTTCCATTAAAAACGTCTTCAAATTGAGATTAAATAACAAAAAGAATTGACATTTCCTCCAAAAGTATACACAATAAAGTCTGGGAGTTGACTCAACCGATAAAATAAGTAATTTGACCATATAGATTAATGGTTGTTGCCAAGCACACATGTAAAATGCCCGCATTTGCAATTGGAGTGGTGGAGAATCAGACTTGATAATTACAGTAATTGCAGGTCAACTAGCCTTATTGAATCAGTGAGCTTCAGGTTCAGTGAGAGACTCTGCCTCAAATAAAAAGAGAAAAGAAAATAATAGAGATCCATCCCTGATTTTAAGCTTTGCCTACTGAACATGCACACATGAACACATAGGCACACACACACACACACAGACTCATGTGCACATGCACAGGCACAGGCACAGGCACAAGCACATACACAGGCAGTGAGAGAGAGGAGAGGGCAGGGGAGAGAGAATACACACAGCAATTGAGTATAGAAAATAAGTTCAAGGAGTGTTCTCTATGATTTCTCTAAAAGACAATAATATTTTAGACACACTACCGGAATTCTACTATTGGTATTAGTCTAATTCTTTATTCCTGGGAATGTAGGAACAGCTGTGATATTAGATTTTTAGATGTAAATGAACATCTATTCACTCCACAGTATACTATTTGCTTACATTACTCAACACATTACACTTTTCTCTATCTATGCTTTTATGTGCTGCAACTGGAATGAAGAACAAACTTCTGTTTGAAGATGTTAAAGATATTTTTAATCTTTAATCTTTCTATAGCATCCTTGTCATGTCAACACAGTCTCCTAAATATGGTTTCTAAGCTGGTTTCACCATTTTACATTCCCTGCCAAGTCATCACCTTTCAATGTTTCATAAGTTACTTGGCCTACTTTTCCAGTATTAAGATCCTATGTATTTTTCCCTGAATCAGTATATTCAACATCTTATTTTTCTCTGTTAACCATCATTCTCAATGTTTCAAGACTTCAGCTAACTTTTCCTGTATTTTCCTTCCCACCCTACCTTCCATTATTTATCAAGCACGGCTGCTTCTTCATCATGTGCAAAATCTCCATTATCCCTTCCAACATTTCCATCACACTAATGAATTTTTCCTTCAAGATTTTCTAAACACTATTTACATTGGAAAAATTGAAGTGTCAGAATTATTTTAGTATATAATTAAAGTCAAATTAATAAAAATTTAAAAGTACGAAACTGTGAAGTCCATGAAAACGAAGGGGAGAGAGGGAGGGAGAGAGAGAGAAAGAGAGAGAGAGAGAGAGAGAGAGAGAGAGAGAGAGAGAGAGAGAGAGAGAGAGAGAGAGAGAGAGAGAGATCTTGCAAAGGTAAAATAAGATCAGGACATAAAGGCCAGCTTGAAGAAATGCATTGTGAAATTTTATCTCTGAAAGCAAACAACCTAAATAATATTTATGCTATCAAAATAATATTTGCACTGCAGTTCAATGTGTTTAGAGTTGAATGCTGGCTGCTGAACCAGGAATGGATTTGCAGTGCTTTCAGGCTTTCCTCCTGGATGTCTCAGATGTGTGGCAGATGAAAGTATTGCCTGTTGTGTTTGCATTAATCCAATCAAGCCAGGGGAGCTTCATACTTTCTAATCTTTTTCTAATCTAAGGTTTCTTATCACTGTGCCAATTAAATAATACTCAGTGACTTTAACTGTAGTTTGTAAGACAACTAATTGGATTATAAACATCCTACTATTTATTACAGAGGTAAAACCAATTAAGTCATCCGAAAATATACAATTACATAAACATCAAAGATCTATATGACTTATTTATCAAGCATTATTCAACTTTGTCAGACTATAAAATATTTTGGAAATATTGTATTATATATAAAGTAGACATTGAATTGTAGCAATTTAAAATAAATGAAGAAATAAGTTTTAAAAACTAGCTGTTTTATAGGTAGTAGTATTCCATTTTCACTAAATACTGAATGTGGCTGAATCTCCAAGGCCAGTGTGATGTCCTGGCCCATGCTCAAGAAGGTATGGAGTGAAACTATTAAGTCCAAATTATGCCCTAAGATAGTGTATGTGAGAGCATTCTGTGTGTAAACAGTCATCTCATTTTCCTTCAACAATGGGAATGCAAATGAAAAAACATGGATTTATTTCTACATATTTCTTTTTTTTTTTATTTTATTTTATTTTATTTTTTTAATTTACATTCCAGATCACTTCCCCTTTCCCGTTTCCTCCCTCCCCGAAAGTCCCATAAGCCCCCTTCCCTCCCTCTTTTCTCCGTTCAACCCCCTCTCATTACTCTGTCCTGGCGTTCCCCTACATCCAGTCTTTCCAGGACCAGGGGTCTCTCCTTCCATCTTTTTAGAAATCTATTGATATGCGGATTGTGTCTAGGGTATTCTGAGATTCTGGGTCAATATCCCCTTATCAGTGACTGCATACCATGTGTGATCTTTTGTGATTGGGTTACCTCACTAAGGATGATATTTTCAAGTTCTGACCATTTGCCTAGGAATTTCGTGAATTCATTGTTTTTAATTGCAGAGTAGTATTCCATTGTGTAAATATACCACATCTTCTGAATCCATTCCTCCGTTGAGGGACATCTGGGTTCTTTCCAGCTTCTGGCTATTATAAATAAGGCTGCTATGAATATAGTGGAGCATGTGTCCTTATTGCATGCAGGTAAAGTCTCTGGGTATATGCCCAGGAGTGGTATAGCCGGATCCTCCGGGAGTGTCATGCCCAGTTTTCTGAGGAGCCGCCAGACTGCTTTCCAGAGTGGTTGTACCAGCCTGCAATTCCACCAGCAGTGGAGGAGTGTTCCTCTTTCTCCACATCCTCGCCAACAACTGCTGTCTCCTGTGTTTTTGATCTTAGCCATCCTGACTGGTGTGAGATGGAATCTCAGGGTTGTTTTGATTTGCATTTCCCTAATGACTAAGGATGATGAACATCTCTTTAGGTGCTTCTCAGCCATTAGATATTCTTCAGGTGAGAACTCTTTGTGTAGCTCTGTACCCCATTTTTTAATAGGGTTACTTGCCTCTCTGGAGTTTAACTTCTTGAGTTCTTTGTATATCTTGGATATTAGCCCTCTGTCGGATGTAAGGTTGGTAAAGATCATTTCCCAGTTAGTTGGTTGCCGCTTTGTCTTTTTGACGGTGTCTTTTGCCTTGCAAAAACTTTGTAATTTAATGAGGTCCCATTTGTCTATTCTTGATCTTAGAGTATAAGCTATTGGAGTTCTGTTCAGGAAATTCTCCCCTGTGCCCATATGTTCAAGGTTCTTCCCTAGTTTCCCTTCTATTAGTTTCAGTGTGTCTGGTTTTATGTGGAGATCTTTGATCCACTTAGAATTGAGCTTAGTGCAAGGAGATAAGGATGGGTCAATTTGCATTCTTCTGCATGTTGACCTCCAGCTGAGCCAGCACCATTTGTTGAAAAGGCTATCTTTTTTCCACTGGATGGTTTTAGCTCCTTTGTCAAAGATCAAGTGACCATAGGAGTGTGGATTCATTTCTGGGTCTTCAATTCTGTTCCATTGATCTACATGTCTGTTACTGTACCAATACCATGCAGTTTTTAACACTATTGCTCTGTAGTACAGCTTGAGGTCCGGGATACTGATTCCCCCAGAGGTTCTTTTACTCTTGAGAATAGTTTTAGCTATTCTGGGTTTTCTGTTATTCCAGATGAATTTTTGAATTGCTCTTTCTAACTCTATGAAGAAATGAGTTGGGATTTTGATGGGGATTGCGTTGAATCTGTGTATTACTTTTGGTAAGATGCTCATTTTTACTATATTAATCCTGCCAATCCATGAGCATGGCAGATTTTTCCATCTTCTGAGGTCTTCTTCAATTTCTTTCTTCAGAGACTTGAAGTTCTTGTCATACAGATCTTTCACTTGTTTGGTTAGCGTCACGCCAAGATACTTAATATGGTTTGTGGCTATCGTAAAGGGTATTATTTCTCTTACTTCTTTCTCAGCCTGCTTATCCTTTGAGTATAGGAAGGCTTCTGACTTGCTTGAGTTACATATTTCTAAAAATTATAAAACAAAGAAGATTAATGTACTTGATTATATCAAACTCATTTTGAGAGTTTAAACTCACTCAGAAGTTTTGAAGTTAGATACTTTTGCTATATTCCATCCAAGGAAATGTAAATACAGAGTTCTGTATAAAATGCAAGATAATTTTTGTAATGGTAAACAAATCTCTCCAGTGACTAAAAATCTTATTTGCATAAACTCATAAATACAATTACGTCTATGAAATGATATTTTCTTTCATTTTTTCAATGTTTTTCATAGTTCACATAAATAGAAAATGTATACTTTTTTTGCTTTGTCTCTGTGACAGTTTTGTGAACCTACATGCACCAACAAGGTTGTGCTACTTTAAAATTTTAAAAATTATAGTTTCTTATTCATTTAATTATAAATTTTTAAATTAAATTATTTTGCTTATTGCTTTTTCTTATTTTAAAGGTTCTAATTTTATGTTTAGTTATCTGTATATGTATGTGTCATTGTGGACAAAAAAATATGAATCGTTGATTAAGACAATAAAAATGATAAAGAATTTGCTGATATAGATAAAATGCTAAGCACATGATTTTTTGTGCGGTATTGGTACCCACTGGTTATGTTGGAGAATGAGTAGTTAATTATCTGAAATTAATGAGCCATGAAATGATTATCAATCTGGGGAAAACAAGCAGAAAAAGGATTTCAAGTGAAAGGATTGTTCCTTTTTAAAAAGGGGCTGAGGGTAGTGGAAAGAACTCTACACTGAAGAATTTCAAAATGGAAAAGGGAAAAAATATTCTCAAGGTTAATGAGAAAGAAATTTCAATAAGAAAGCTATATATCACCTTTAAAATTAATATACCTCTGTTATCTATACTAGACTAAATGTACATGAAGGACAATTTGTATGGATGAGTTAATCTGTCTGGAATCCACAACACAATATTTGACTTAGTTTCAACTTCTGAAGTTCATGTGCCTTCTCCTTCCCCAAACTCAGAGCTATTGTTAAAATTTTTATGTTCAATAAAAGTACAGAATGTAATATGGAAATAAATTTTTAATGTGAATATGTAATGTTACCAGGGATCATGATATTTTCATATTGATGTACCTAAATATTGTCCTAAGTCTATTCAGTTGGTATCCATGAATATTAAGCTAAATATTAAACAGTTATAAACAATTTGGTGCACTGTCTCTTTAAAACCATCATGGGTTAAAATGATCCATTTGACATGTAAAAAGTTAAGAACCAACCATATATTAGATATCTTTAAGAAATTTAAGTAAAGGAAAATTTTATATATTATTTATATGAAATGTATATAAGGAAAAATTGGGAGTGATGAGAAAAAGCAGAAAATATGTTTGAGATTATTTAATTAGTATTGAAGATGATATGTTCACAAATTACAGGAGTATCTTTAAGAGATAGTTAAGTGATGAGGACATTGGAACAAAATGAACGACTATTAATGTCTTGGACTTCAGTCTCCAGGAGGGCATGGCTACCATCATTTCAGTTAAAATATTTTATCACATTATCAATACTTCTTTTGGATTTTAGTCTAGCTATTAACACAACTACTTTTAGGATTAAGGACTTTGTTCATGAAGGGTAACACTTTCAAGAATGAACCCTGAGGGTTTTAAATAATTCACATATCCATAAAAAACAGTGGAAATGGTTGTGAAATTTACCATATTAAAACTTCAGAATTCTCAAATTAACTCTAAGAGTTTCACTCATTTAACACAAACAAAAATCCTGAATTTTAATAAGAACCATAAGTTAAATCAGATTTTATCTTGCCCCAAGCTCACGTCCTTCCATTTCAACTCCATGAAAGCTTCAAATACCAGCACCCTCATATACTACCTATGAAAATAACCACTTGTGTATTATGAGATTTTGGGCTAATATCCACCTATTATTGAGTGCATACCATGTATGTTCTCACAGACCACATGAAGTTCAAGAAGAAAGAAGACCAAACTCTGGATGCTTCAGTCTTTCTTAGAAGGGAGAACAAAATACTCATGAGAGAAAATACAGAGACAAAGTGTGGGGCAGAGACTGAAGGAAAGGCCATCCAGAAACTGCTCTACCTGGGACTCCACCCTATATACAGTCACCAAACCCAGACACTATTAAGGATGCCAAGAAGTGCTTGCTGACAGGAGTGTGATATAGCTGTCTCCTGAGAGGCTCTTCCAGAGTCTGGCAAATACAGAGGTGGATGCTTGCAGCCAACCATTGGACGAGCATGGGGTCCCCAATGGAGGAGTTAGAGAAAGGACTGAAGGAGCTGAAGGGGTTTGCAACCCCATAGGAAGAACAACAATATCAACAAATCAGAACACACCCCCCCACACACACACACACATACACACTAACCAAACCAGAGCTCCCAGGAACTAAACCACCAAGCAAAGAGTATACATAGCTCGAGTTGCATATGTAGCAGAGGATGTTCTTGTTGGGAATCAATGGGAGGAGAGATCCTTGGTCCTGTGAAGGCTCTATGTCCCCGTGTAGGGGAATGCAAAGTTAGGGAGGTGGGAGTGGGTGGGTGTGTGGGAAAGCACCCTCATAGAAGCAGGGGATTGGGATGGGATAGGGGGGTTCAGGGGCGACCGGGAAAGGGGATAACAATTGAAATGTAAATAAAGAAAATATCCATTAAAAAAGGAAAGAAAATAACTACTTGTATCATGTTGTATAAAACCTCTCTCTCTCTCTCTCTCTCTCTCTCTCTCTCTCTCTCTCTCTCTCTGTGTGTGTGTGTGTGTGTGTGTGTGTGTGTGTGTGAAGACAACCCCCTAATTATCCTTATGTTAAGGCTCTTGACTACTGGGCCAAGATAATGACTTGCTGGAAATCCTCCTTCACATGGTAAGTCTATATTTGACATGATATGGAACCTTGATGTTGATAAACTTCAACAGATACATGGGATTCTTAACATCATGGTGGGCTGCCGGGGGTCTATAATTATAGGCCATTTTCCTTTTGATTTTTATAATGATTTACAGAATGATCTCTCTGTAATCAGAAACCATACAATATATTTTCATCAGTAAAGTTATTTAATTTAATTTCTAATTTGAAAAATATAGATGACATGTATGTACCATATAAACGCTTCTAGTTTTATTTAAGTAATTAATATGTGGACTATGTGGCACTATTAATCTTGTTCTATGAACAGGCTGCACCCATGTTTGCAGCTATTTTCTCCATTTTATCTCTTACATTTTGTATTTATGTGCATGTGTGTCTGAGAATGTCTGTGAGAGCATGTATACAAGTGACTAGAGAGCATAACCAGTAATAGACGCACACAGCTGTGAGATGGGCATCATTGGTGCTGGTAACTGACGCTAGCTCCTCTGCAAGAGCAGTAAGTGCTCTCAGTCACTGAGACACCTCTCTAGACCTGGAATAGCAATCTTCAATAAGAGAATACATCTTTGATAATAGTCTTTACAATTCAGTTCACTACTTGGGCTTATTCCCTATATATGACTGAAATTGTGCAATTTTTTTTTTTACAGATGTGTATGCACTTAGTTCTCTTCCCTGAACCACTTACTCTAACAATCTTTCCCATCTGCTTCAATGAGATCACTTTCCTTAGATTCTATATAAGCAGTGTCTTACATACATAATACCTGAATTATTTCACTTAACATTGTAATCCAGATTCAATGCTGTTGTTGCAAATAGGAAGATCCTATCCTTTATTTGCCCAACAGAATTCCATTGTGGATATATACAATGTTTTCCTTAAATAATTATCAATTGTTGATTAACCACACATAGGTTTATTTCTTCTTTTGGCTCTTGTAAATAATGCTAAAAGCACATAGTTCTGTATACACCTTTTAACATTCTCAATTACCTTTCAACTACATCATATTTGTTTATATGCACTTCCTAATATCTGTGTACCCCTTAATCTCCTCTTACTCTCTTCCCTTTGATAATCCCCCTTCTCCTTTCACACACACACACACACACACACACACACATACACACATTCTAAAATGTACTTATATAATATATATTCAAGTATAAATAATCTATATTATATATAATGTTTGTAGCTGTATGAAGTACAAGATCTAGTAGAAGCAGAGAACATTTTCCATATGTTTAAAATGTTTTCAGGCATGACTGTA
>BTHU01000002.1:157381153-157513653 GCA_036184795.1 Tokudaia tokunoshimensis
TTAAATGTGTTTACTCTCTGCAATCCCTTGGGGAAAAGAAGCTGAAGCAGGGATGAAATGGTCCCAGATGATAGGAAAGTATCAATAAACATTTATATTTTACCCTGTACATTTTCAACTTAAAATGTCACAAATATATCTGAGGAGATGAAATTTTGAGATACTATTAACCCATACAAGTGTAAGTCTTCACTATTTCTTTTCATTTGGTTGGACATTTGTCCAATTTTGCCAGTTTTGTATAGCTCACATTGCTTCTAATATCCAGCCTGTAAACAAACAGCGTCAACCCACAATCTCAGCACAGTTCACACAAGCATCACAGTTCTGACTCTGTGCTCACTACAGATGAGAGAGGACACTGCTCTGATCTTACTGCCTGTTGACTTTTGAAAACCTGACTTCCGTACTTGTAATAGTGGTTTAACTTTTAATACAGGGTTTTAAATTTCAGGTAGATTCTTTTCCTTCAGACACGCCAAGGAGATTTGTCAAATGACCCTAGTTAATGACAGCCTTGGGAATGGAGAAAGTACCCTGTGTACTGGTCTTAACATGTCCATATTAAATATTGAAGAAAGGAAAAATTCACGAACCATATACCTAGTTCCTAGGAACATGAATCTATTTTTATGGCACATGTAACTGGGAAATATACTTCACATAGACTTTGTACACAGAACAGACAAAATTTACATGTAGATAAGTTATCATAAGGAGATATTTTCCTGATAAAATAAGTAACAATCTACATGGGATATTCTTTTATTTTAAATATGTAAAAATACTGAATTTGAAAAGTAACATCTAGGAATTACTTATATTAAAAAGAATACAAAAGAAAGATGGGTAAGTCTCCTAATCCAACACCCATGGTAGAAAGAAATTGAAACAGAGCTTTTCCCGAGATCAGATGAGCCATGGATCACCAATTGATGATGCAAGTTGCTCGCATGACCTGGTTAAGACCCAGGCTAGCCATCAGGCCCTCACAAAGCACCCTTGGGTATAAATAAGCAAAGGTTTTCAGTCACAGAAAGTGGTGAGACAGGAAACACTTCCGTGGATATAAGCAAACACTGTGCCAACAGGAAGTACTGTAGCTGTTAAAGCCAAGATGTTGTCCATGCTCATGCCTGCCAGCCGCCTGTAGAGCTCTGTCGGAGATGCTCCATAAACATGGCTGGCAACCAACCTCGGAGCAAAATGAAGGGAACCAGAGCCCACCGTAATCCCTGAAAATATTGTGCTAACAAAAAGTATGGCTTTCATTGCAGAGACGAAATGGGTGCAAGGCTCCTCTGTACAAAATAGTCAAAAAAATAAAAACCAAACGAAAAAAAAACCCAAAACAATGACAAAAACAAAAAGTCAACAACAATAACAACAATAAACTGGCAGGGATTTGAACACCTGAGGCAATAAATCGATGTCTGAGTCATTTGTTTAGTTTCGTTTATAATTCTTTTTCCTCCTTCCACTTGCAAAAAAGGTGAAAATTCTCGTCTTCCCGAACTCAAGGCTTTCTACAAAGTAGGCTGTTAGATATTTCCCCCACAATTTCTGTCCTGTTTATTAACCTCAGTAAGGAAAAGAACTGTACACAAATGTACACAGCAATTCTTTGTAATGGTCAAAGCCTGGAAACAACTCATGTGTCCTTCAGTGGCTTAGTGAAAAAACTACAGGACATTCATCCAGTGGGAACAACCAAGCAACAAGGAACAGAATATGACTGAAGCAACCAGTTGAAAAGATTTCAAAGCAGTAACTCAGTCCAGGCTTCTGAACTCAAAATGTTATATACCAAAGGTATTATTTATAAAACGTTTTTTTTCCTAGACAAGAACTTATGTGGTCCAATATGACCTCCAACTCATTATACAGCAGAGAATGACCTGAAGCTTTTAAGCTTGTGCCTTTGCCTCTCTAGGGCTGAGGTGACAGGAATGTACTACCACATTCAGACTTGTGATAGGTGCTGGTGACCAAGACCTATGCATCCTTAGCATGCATGCTACCAACTAACTTGCATTATCACCTTACCCCCCCTCACATATACTTGTCACAGAACACAATTGCAAATAAATTAGTTAAAAGGTAATCTTTTTTAAAAAAAAGAATGGATTCAGGGATATCAAGTTCATATCTCTCTTTTTTTTTCCATTTAGTATTATAATTTAAAGCTTGAATGAGAAGAATAAAAGAATTATTCTAGCTTTGGGATATTCAATTCATTCTCCTTTAAATACTTCACATTTTGTCTTCATTCAACAGCACATTAACTTTCCAATAGTTCAGTGAATAGCCCAATGACCTTACCAGTTTTATATGGTTTGGAAGGTTTTATATCTTGCCAGACCACACAGAAAAACTTCCAGGGATAGAACACAAATAACTTGTTAATTTTCTTATTTTTTTCATCATGGTGTTTACAAACAAACAATCAAATAAACATAAAGCAAAAGACAATTCTCCATGTCTATATTCTACTTAGATCATAAGAATGAGGGACAGATATATACAAAGTATTATTTGTGCCTTTTATTTATTACATTAGTTAATTTCATGTATTGAAGTCTGAGAGAGATTTTACAGTTCAGCGTGAACTCAGACTCACTGTGTTTACAAGGAAGACCTTTAAGTGCTAATCCTCTGGTCGTCTATACCCCTACAGTGCTGAAAACTGAACTCCTGGCCTTATGCATGCCAGGTGAGCACTTGAGGCATTACTTCCCCAGACCAAAATGGTTGTACAAAGACTCACTACGATGTTGAGTTATTCATGCTTAATTTTTCAGTCTCTTGTCTCCATAACACATAGCCTCTTCCATTTGGAATATTCTTCTTTTAATTCTAAGTCTTTATTGTGTTATGACTGCTTATTTTTCATCAATTCAATGAAGTATTTTCTTTGAATACAATAGAAATCAAAGCAAGTATCATAACCATCTTTTAGCACCATCTCTGTCACAGCACAATCATATTTTAAAATTCAGGAATTAATTCATTCTCATCTTGCTACTTATTTTGTGTTAGATAATATGCCTTTATGCTCTGATAATTTCTATGCATTTTTTCACTCTCATGTCACCCTCGTTTATACTACACAGCACTGCTTTTCATATCTTGATAACTTCTCTCAATCTATAAAAATCTGAAAAGTGATTTGTCACTTTGATATGCACAAGTAGTAACCACAACCTTGTGCTCTGGGGAAAAAGCTTTTAATGTTGTTGCTAAGTTCTAAGTAAAAGAATGTTATAGACACAGAAACACAGAGAAGATAATGTCACAACACCGGCAGGGTTTGGAATGATGAGCCTGAAGAAGAAGGATGCAGAAAACCTTTCCTCTGTAGATACAACACAAGATTTTGGGCATCAGGAACAACTAATTGTGTTATCATTTTGATTAGATACTTTTGTCTTCTCAATCTATGAGATAATAAACTTCAGTTGTTTTTATACAAAATTACATAGTTTGTTTTAACAAGCCAGGGAACTGCACAATGTGGAACCTGACTGAGTAGATACATTTCTAAATATATCTAAATGTTTTGCATTGTGGTACCTCAGTTGAGCATTTTCAAAATGTGTTTCACAAGCTTTAGTAAGATATTAGATAACTTGAAAATCATATCTTAAAACTTGGAGTTAGCATAAATACATTGTTTAAAATACATAAAGACTGTTAATAAACAAGCAAGTATATTCCAGAGAGTTGATTAAAGTCTCAAGCACTAGGTGGCCTTTAAATAGATTTCTCATACATATTCTTTGTCTTACCCATTCGACTTTAGAATAAAGCCAAACATTCACAGGTGAAAGTGTTTCACTCATTATACCTAACTAGATGAATTTTCACAATGGAAATGCAGTCACATACCCAGCCTCTACTAGTCCCTGAAGGAAAATAATCATCGGAATTTTAATATTATAGACTTATTTCATTCTCTTTTATACTGTATGTGAAGACATAAAAAAACATCATGTTCTCCTTTATGCCAATGATTCACCAACATTGATCACCCTTACTAAAGGATCTGACTTATTACTGTCACATCAATTGACTAAACTTATTTCCTCAATGATGGCTATTAACCAAGATGTTGTTCTAAAGTGATTGCTGACATGAAGTTAGTGAACATATTTTGTTTGTTTTTTTTTTAATTTCTAAGTTTGTTTTTATTTACATTCAAAATCATTTCCCCTTTCCCGTTTCCTCCCTCCCCGAAAGTCCCATAAGCCCCCTTCCCTCCCTCTTTTCCCCATTCAACCCCCTCTCGCTTCTCTGTCTTGAGATGTGAAAACTAGAACTGTAGTGTTACCCGGTTAGTCTAATGAAGTTTAATAAACACAATGTCATTTCATGTGGTTGTGAAAGTTTCTACTAATCTATCAGTGTGCAAAGCTTGTGACTACTCTTCATGTCCCAACTTGAGGTTTTCTTTTTTCATTTTATTGTCTACTTTTTATGTCAACACACATTAAAATTTAATTGACATTTACATTAACCCGATGAATAATTGAGATTTCCATATGCTTAAGAATTTAATGTTCATATTCTGTCTACTTTTTATTAGAGTGCATGAAGTTTTTATTCCATTGATTAATGAATATTCTTTATATATTTTACATATTTTTCAGATATAAATTCTGTGATGTCCTCTGCCAGACTCCCTTGGGTTTTGTTTTGTTTTTCATCCTTTAGTGTCTTCTACTCTACAGAGGGGCTTACTTTTAATGCCATGACATTTGTCATTTCCTATTTCCCCCTTTGCCACAAGCACCAGATTTTCAAGAAATATTTAAGTATGTGATGGTCTTAGTGGTTTCATTCTTATATTTGACTTGGCAAAATCAATTATTTAAAAATTCATATTTGTTTTATTTAAATATATCTGAGTATTCTTGTGCATGATTTGAAGTAAAATCAAGATGATATACATGGAGCTATCATATAGAAGATCATTATTTTAGATCTACAGCAGAGTCTCAACTTTTAAATAATTAAGACACATGTTTCCAGATCTTGGTAATAAGCTAAATTATGTCTGTGTCTTTGTTATATGTTTCTGAGTGAATTATCAACATGATCAGTTGCTGAAAGGAGGTAGGGGCAAACTGTGCTTTGATTTACTATACGCTCTCCTCTAACATCTTACTTAATTTTCTCTTTTGAGTAAGAAAAGTGGTTTCTTCTGTGAAACCGCATCTTCTTACTCTCAGTGACTGAACTGATACTTTGACATGTTCATGGTACCATGTAAACAAAAAAAGAGTGCATTTCTCCCTATATTGAGCTAATTATTGTTTGTTTCTGTGTGTATATTAAATGAGTCAAGCATTCATAATAGTTGTACATCTTCAGAACTAAATACAGTGTGGCTATTTATTTAACTAACAGTTTTTGAATGTAGTAGAAGAGTCATAAAGGTGAACAGAAGCATAATATATCAAAATAAAAAAGATGAACTGAGAGCAATCTCTCCTAATTCCCTAAGATGTATACACCAAGTCATTTTGCATCATTGATTATATAATTGTGTGCAGATAATTATATTTGTTTTATGTGTCTACACATCACCTGCTATTCAGTTCTTATGTACAATGTATTTATAGGGAAAATGTAACAACAACGTATTTTTGCAGTTTGGGCATATATTTTAACATGCCTCTATAGAACAATAAACTGTTGTTTCTTCTAAAAGACAATACTTTATAGTTCGTAGATTCTCTGTGTTGCATTTTTCCTCCACAAAACAAACAACAACAAAAAAATGATTACCATGATAACTTCTTTGAGATGGCTGATGTACTGCTGATCTGAATTTGGTTCCCAGTATGTTCAGTGGGTTTCAACTGCCTGTAAGTCTGAAGATCCAATGTCCATTTTGATCCTTGAGACACACATAATACAAAGAGAGAACTGACTCTTGAAAATTGTCCTTGGTACTCATGCGCATGTGCATGTATGTCTCACAAGCACACACACACACACACACACACACACACACACACACACACACACACTGTGGCACTTGCTACCTACAGGCATACTCACACAAATTAATTAACTAAAAAATTGAAAATAATAAGTTTAGCTTAGAGTCTTACAATAATATCATCTAGATTGAGGAATTGTTTGATTCATTCATTCATTCATTCATTCATTATTTTTGCAATGTTAGGAATGTGGTAAAGTACTCATGAGTCTCATGTATTCACTGTCTTCATACATGCTTCTTGTATGAAGGCAAGCTTGTTTGAATTTCTGAGTGACAATAGAGAGGAGGGCTATCTGTAGCAAGGGTGATTGTAGGGCATCTATTAGATTGCTGTTTCTACCTTCAGGATTGAGATACTCTGAAATATAATTTTCTTCTTTTTAAGCTCAAGTTGGACCTATCTTCTGTTTTGAGAGTGCATGCCTGCACACATTAATAGAGTACATCTGGAGGTCCTTTTATTCATGTTGTTGAATATGCATTGCCCAAAGTCAGGCACCATATAGAATAAAATACAATAGACTTGATCTATAGCCTTTCAGAGTCAAGGTATCCCAGAACACTTTACAGAACAATGACTTAGATAATGTAGTGCTGTGATTGTGTTGGCAAACTTGACTGTCATTACCAACCCAGCAATAGATCACACTCCAACCTTGAACATTATAACCTGTTTGAGTGACAGAAGCAAAGTTAGCTAAAATGTAAGACTTATATCCTGATTAACTTTCAGAATGGCTTTCTCGGCCAATGCTTTTTCCTTTTTTTTTTTCCGTTTTGTGTTTTGTTTGTTTTTAATGACTGATGTTTTGCATAGAAGACCTCTCATCTTATCAGGACTTTATAATTAATAGATCAAAGGCATTAGATTAAACTTTTCATTATATCCATGTATAAAATAAGGAAAATGTGATAACTAAAGATTAGAAGCTAGATCAAAATTCAAGATTTAATTCCTTTTTGTACTAACTTCTGAGTCTGGTGTGGCCTTGGTAGAGACAAAGTGACATGGTTCCTGCTCCTGGGACAGGGCCCTGGTGTGAGCCCATGAATAGGGATGGCTGCTGTGGACATAAGGCCTGTTTGTGTAATAATGTACATATTTTCTGGAACCAGAACTAGCATTAGAGCACTCTTTTTTTCTGATGAATGGTCCCTTGTTAATGCTAATGACTCCATAATAATTAGAAACAGCAAGAGGCCAGGAGACCAGGGTGTGGCTATGTTTAAGCAAAATGGTAAACTCTGGCACCTTCAGGGCAGCCCTCAAGGCTGTGGAAAAGAACTCTAAAACTGTGAGTTTAAAAATATACAGTTTCTCAACTATGCAAAAATATAAGGATGCAAAATGTTTTGTGAGGGACTTTATGAATCTAAAGGAACAAAGGCAGCTACACGATGAGCCAGCATGTCAGAGAGATACAAATGTAGGCAGGAACCAGGCAGCTCCACAACTTTCTGTACACAGACCTTGCCAGAAGAGAGTTGGTCTCCCAGGAGTACAGACACAGGTTTACAGGCCCATAGGAGGGGCAAGCTCCAGTCAGAGACAGCAAGACAAACTAATACTAGAGATAACCAGATGGCAAAAGGCAAGCGCAAGAACCCTACCAACAGAAACCAAGGCTACTTGGCAACATCAGAGCCTAATTCTTCCACCACAGCAAGTCCCAGATATCCCAACACACTGGAAAAGCAAGAGTTGAATTTAAAGTCTCATCTCATGATGCTGATAGAGGACTTCAAGAAGGACATAAATAACTCCCTTAAAGAAATACAGGAGAACATGGGTCAAAAGGTAAAAGTCTTTAAAGAGGAAACACAAAAATCCTTTAATGAAATACAGGAGAACATGGGACAACAGGTAGAGGCCCTTAAAGAGGAAACACAAAAATCCCTAAAAGAATTACAGGAAAACACAAACAAACAAGTGAAGGAACTGAACAAAACCATCCAGGATCTAAAAGTAGAAACAGTAAAGAAATCACAAATTGAGACATCTCTGGAGATAGAAAATCTTGGAAAGAATTCAGGAGTCATAGATGCAAGCATCAACAACAGAATACAAGAGATAGAAGAAAGAATCTCAGGTACTGAAGATACCATAGAAAACATGGACTCAACAATCAAAAAAATTGCAAAATGCAAAAAGCTCCTGAGCCAAAACATCCAGGAAACCCAGGACACAATGAGAAGACCAAACCTAAGGATAATAGGTATAGAAGAGAGCGAAGATTGCCATCTTAAAGGACCAGTAAATATCTTTGACAAAATTATAGAAGAAAATTTCCCTAATCTAAAGAAAGAGATGCCCATGAATATACAAGAAGCCTATAGAAATCCAAACAGACTGAACTGGATCAAAAAGTCCTCCTGGCACATAGTAATCAAAATGCCGAATGCACTAAACAAAGAAAGAATACTAAAAGCAGTAAGAGAAAAAGGTCAAGTAACTTATAAAGGCAGAATTACACCAGACTTCTTACCTGAGATGATGAAAGCTAGAAGATCCTGAGCAGATCTCATACAGACCCTAAGAGAACACAAATGCCAGCCCAAACTACTATACCCAGCAAAACTCTCAATTACCGTAGATGGAGAAACCAAGGTATTCCATGATAAAACCAAATTTACACAACATCTTTCCACAAATCCAGCTCTACAAAGGATAATAGATGGAAAACGCCAACACAAGGAGGAAAACTATACCCTAGAAAAAGCAAGAAAGTAATATTCTTACAACAAACCCAAAAGTAAGTAACCACACAAACATAAAATAACATCAAAAATAATAGGATGCAACAATCACTATTCTTTAATATCTTTTAACATCAATGGACTCAATTCCCCAACAAAAAACATAGACAAACAAATATTTTCCATGTAAATCTCCAATTTTATCAGAAAATGCTTATAATTCTACTTTCAATCAACTTAGGAATATTTTAATGCCTACCATTTTATCTGTATAATTTTCCATGAAATAGTCAATGTTAACATGTTTTTCTATATATTTCTTGAATTTTATCCGAAATATTTTCCTTGTCGATCTTCAATTTTATCAGAAAATGTTTATAATTCCACTTTCAATCAACTTAGAAATATTTTTATGCCTACCATTTTATCTGTAATTTTCCATGATAATTTTCAATTTTAACATGTTATTTTATATTTTTTTACAATTTTATCAGAAATATTTTCCATGTAAATCTTCAATTCTATCATAAAACGTTTCTACTTCCTTTTTCAATTAATTTAGCAATGTCTTTATTTCTATCATTTTACTTTTTAATTTTCCATGAAAATTGTCAGTCTTAACATGGTTTTTCTATGTTTCTTTAATTTTGTCAGAAACATTTTCCATGTAAATCTTCAATTTTATCATAAAATTTTTTTACTTCCTTTTTCAATAAAAAAAAAAATCAAAAGCAAATGTAGGCAAGTTCCTGAGTTCAAGGTCAATCTGAGCTTGTCAAGGTCCAGATGTGGTAGAAATGGTAATTTTAGGACAGTGTTACATCCAGCTAGTTTATCATCTGTGTCTACCAGAGGCAAGCAGATCTCTGAATCTTTTGCAGTATTAAAGAAAACGTGTGCTTACTATTTCCTAAAAATTATGATGCTGGGTTCACAAGATGCTGATTCATAGGATAAACAAAACGGAAGCTGGAATAAATGATTTAATTAATAAGTAAATTAAAAACTGGGCTTTTGGTCTGCATGAGATGAGCTAGCAAAAAGCAGTAGCAGTTCTTCAGAATTTTTCTTTAGAGAGAGCTGAGCTGTCTGGAGATCTCTGGAGAGTGAAAACAGCTCTTCAAGAATTTTTCTAACAGGATTTCTGGCTTGGTCAGAAGATCCAAATAATATTTTACAGCAGCTTTTCTGAGTTTTGTCAGAAAACCTATGAGCTTTCTGGTTAAGTTTTGCAAGTTTTTTGCTTACATTGAGAGCTGTCTCAACCAAAGAATTTTTAGAATAGCAAGAAAAATCTGTCTAGAGAAGAGCAGACCACAGTCTCACACACACACACACACACACACACACACACATACAGAGGGAGAGAGAGAGAGAGAGAGAGAGAGAGAGAGAGAGAGAGAGAGAGAGAGAGAGAGAGAGAGAGAGAGAGAGAGAACAAGCAGCAGTCTGGAAAGCCATCTCAGCAGAACCTAGGCCACCATCTTGGATCCAAGATTTCTTTTCACAGCTTCCAAACACTCCTTCTTCTCAGGAATCCCTCTCCAAACCAAGAATGGTCTTTGGCAACCAACATTATCCTAGAATCTACAGATGGGTTTAGTATGTATTTGCATGCTCCCTTGGAAAAGATGCATCTAGGGGGATTGAAAAATATATGTTTAACTTTGCAAGAATCTGCCTTGTTGATATTTATGACACAGTAATTTAATGTGTTTTACTTTCAGTCTCAATATTATAAATTAGAAATAAGTGCAGAAGTGCTATATAACATTCCATTTCAAACCTTTTTTTCCTTATATATCAGTACGGTATATTTACATAATTCTCAACACTCCTTTTTCTCCCTCCACCTTCTTCCTTATCTCCCAATTCCTTCTTGGATTTGTAATCTCTGCAAGTATAATTATTATTGTTGTTGCAATGATTATTATAATAATTGTATATATTCTAAGTGTGACTGAGTGCTGCTTCTTTGTATCTGAGTTTAAAGCTGACCACTTGGGTCTGGATAATATATCAAGGAGCTCGCTTTGGCAGAACATTCATTCTTCCTCCATTAGCGGCCATTGACTGAGTTACCTTCTGCATCTGTGGGTAGACCTTTGCAAAATTCCCTTACCCAGTAGGCTTATCATGCTGTCTGGTGTGGTTGGCCATTTTGCCAGGCTTGTGTGGATAACTGTATTGTTGAAATGTCATGAGTACTGAATCTCTGACGTTTCTAGAAGATACCACCTACTATAAGTCATTGTGGTCCTCCAGTGTGTACAATTCCAATCACTCTTTCATGATGTTCCTTGAGTATTATGTGTATAGTTGTGTTGTATATTTATTGATTCAGGCTCGGCACTTAACTGTCACTTAATTTTTGCATTCTGAGAAGCTGTGTGCCTCCGCAGTAGTATTCAATGAGCAATCAAGCTACACTTACTTGTGAGTGAAATGATTAATGTTTATAGTACCCTTAGAAGTAAAATAATGGTAATAGCTTCTCCTCTCCAGCCACAGATGGATGGTAAGATTTACAGTATTGAGTGTAAGTTTTTATGAATGAAATGGATTGTAGGTTCAATTTGACAACTGTTGGTGACCCCCATGCACCACTACTGCAACATTGGGTCTATCTTGTCACATTCTTGGAAAGTAATGGAGTGGATTTTAAACTAAGGCGTGTTTTTTTCTAATGTAAAATTCCCTCATATATCATCTAGACTGTAAAGTATATAATGATTGAAAATATGCTGATTGTGACAATTTTAGACTTGAAGCTGGAAAATATTTCATAGCAATGCAAATATACTTAGGGAAGGATAATCATTTATAAAGAATATGATAGTAATGAAGGTGATGACATAGTTACAAATGGCGGTGTTTCTAATCTTTAGAAATAATTACAGGTGCTTCCAGGGTTTAAATATTTATGTAATAACAATTTGTAGAAGAATAAAAAAACCCTCCAGACCCATGTAAATCAATATCCAATTGCAACATAATATCTAATATTCTCATAATTCTTATAATTCTACCCATACATTAGGGATTACTTAAATCCAAATGGTTGGAACAAGAAAATATCATCCTGAGTGAGGTAAGCCAGTCACAAAAGTACACACATGGTATGCACTCACTGATAAGTGGATATTAGCCCAAAAGCTTGGAATACCCAAAATAAAATTCGCAGACCACATGAAGCTCAAGAAGGAAGACCAAAGTGTGGATGCTTCAGTCCTTCTTAGAAGGGGGAACAAAGTACCATGGGATGAAATACAGAGAAAAAATGTGGAGTCGAAACTGAGGGAAAGGCCATCCAGAGAGTGCCCCACCTGGGGATCTATCCTATATACACTTGCCAAAGCCAGACACTATTGTGGATGCCAACAAGTGTTTGCTGATGAGCCTGATACAGCTGTCTCCTGAGAGGCTCTACCAGAGCCTGACAAATACAGAGGTGGGGGCTCACAGCCAACGATTGAATTGAGCACGGGGTCCACAATGGAGGAGTTAGAGAAAGGACTGAAGGAGCTGAAGGGGTTTGCAATCCCATAGGAAGAACAACAATATCAACCAGCATTAGATATAAGCATACTAATCTCCAACAAAGGCACTGCCATATCTGCAGCAATGAATCTCTGGTTCTTTATTATCCTTTATAGCTCCAAAGCACAGTATCTAACATACAAACTTTATAATCACGAAGTACTAAGACACACGCATAAGAAGCATCCCTTTTTCTATTTTTACTCAAGGAGTCACTTGAGAGCTGAAATTATCATCTCTAGTTGAAGTGGAAATTTCTGTTTGTGTCATGTGATGCAGACTCACTTAAGAAGCTGACTCAGCATGATGTTTTGCTAAGGCAAGACAGGTGAGAAGACACAGGATGTTGGAGAGACTCTAAGTAGAATTCAGTGGACAGTGATGCCATGTTTGCATTGCTAGTCATGCAACTCTTGGCTGGTCACAAGTCTTCATTGATCTTGAGAGGCACAGCAGAGAACTTCTGGTCTTTCAGCTGGTCCTGGTAGCTCCCACTGATCCGTGCTGATTCTGTGGAGTCCTTGCAGTTTCTCCTGTATTGTGCAACCATTGCTGATTTGTGTTTGGTGACACTACTGAACTTGACTGCTGGTGTCCTGATAATGAAGATTGGAATGGCCCCAAGGAACTACTTCTAAACAGGTCCACAACCCCTTGTTCTATTTATTGTCTTTTCTCCCCTACCCTTGGACAGTGGGAATAGACAGGAGGTCGAAGCATTTGAGTACCCTAAAAGTAAGTTTTGAAAAATCTAAACCTATGATTAGTCCTCAGTGTGTGCTTTACATCTCTCAACTTATTTTGGCCAGCCATTTTTATATCAATTTTTTTAGTGTGTAAAAACCTTAATGCGTTAAAACTACAAAATAGAATTCAAATACTGCTTGCTAGTGGTTCATACTGGAACAATGAGTAGAGGTTATATCATTGTCTCTCATTATCCAGACAGTTTCTAGATTATAAACTTTCTTCAACTGTGTTGAGAACAGAACATTGATCCCCCAAATATTCATATCCTCTTCCCTACTTCCGGTGATTACTCACCCTACAGGGCATATAATTAGAAGTGAAATGAACAAAGTCCTAATAGTGATATAGGTGCCCTTGGAAGCAAGAAGGAGAGAATGTTTGCAGAGGACTTCCAATTCCAGCCAAGCAAACTCCCCCAGAAACCAGAATACAGACCACAGGCTCTTCTGAAGGTCTCAGAAGAATGCGGCCCTCCTGACACTATGGTCTTAGTCCAAGGACAGATTTAGGACTTCTGTGGTCCAAAACATTTAGAAAACGAGTTTTTATTTTGTTGTCTAAGTCACAAAAGTCTATAGAGACTTACTGATAGAGCTATAGAAATTAGACATGCAAAGTGACTGTTAACTAGGAGGAAGTAATTATTAGATAAATAAAGATAATCTTGTTTTAGGAATGCATGGTAACACACTACTTATTATCATAGAAAGGATGATGAGAAAGGACATATACATATATCTGTATCATTTTTATTTTTATAATTTTAGCAATTTAATTTTTTGAGCCTTTCCCAGAATGTATTTTGATCATGGGTATACCCCACCTCTCCCCACACGCATCTTTGTTAACTGCTTGTCTATCTTAATTGTGTTTAATTGCTGTGATAAGGGACCATGACCCATGCAACTTAAAAAAGAGTTTATATTTTCAGAGAGTTCAAATCAATGGACATCATAGTGGGGAGCATGGCATTACATGGGCAGACATGGTGATTGAGCATTATCTAGATTCACAGGTGCAAATCAGAAATTAGACAGAGTCAACAGGGAATTCTGTGGTCTCTTGAAACCTAAAGTCCACCTTGGTGACAAACCTCTTCCAAGAAGGCCAGACCTTCAAGTCTTCCTAAACAGTTCCATTAATTGGAGTCCAAACATTAAAATAAATGAGTCTATAGGGCCCATTCCCATTGTAACCACCACACCAACCAACTTTGAGTCATTAAGAAAGAAAGAAAGAAAGAAAGAAAGAAAGAAAGAAAGAAAGAAAGAAAGAAAGAAAGAAAGAAAGAAAAGAAAAGAAAAAGACATTAAGAACAATTGGTACTTCCCAAGTGTGTATGATGTATGGCTTTCTACTGGAGCACAGTTCACATACCAGGAGTCATTTCTCCTTCCCGTACATTAAATTTCTTAAAACAATAATCTTTAGATTATTAATATGTATGAAATTCTTAAGAATAAAGTATTTTTTTTAAAAAAAAAGTTCACTATGTTATTCAGAGACTAGTTTTACTATACTGAACTGAGGTAAGTGAATGTGTATTTGATAGAAATTACTAAATAATCAGTAGATAATAATAATAAATAAATAAAAATAAAGGAATTTTTTAAAAGGTATATTCAGAAATGTATGAAATTTGATAAACATGAGCATGTCTTCAATAAATATTTTCTTGTTTTATTATCATGCTTTCTCCCTCTCTCCCTCTCTCTCTCTCTCTCTCTTTATCTCTCTCTATCTCTATCTCTATCTCTATCTCTATCTCTATCTCTATCTCTCTCTGTATATGTATTGGACTGGGTAGGAAGTTGAGGTTGGATAGAAGGTGGTGGGTGTTTATGGTGGTAATGGTGAAATTATAATTCTAGTTGATTTATCTCTATGTGAATTCTTCAGGTTATAAACTTAGACTTGTTTCTGCATACATTTTACGTCAACAATGAGTGCTGTAATCTTAACAACCTCAAAAATGAAATTCTTTAAGGATTTGTTTCACTTGATTTGCCCCAAGAATGCTTACTGATAAGTTGTCCTTCCTGTATTTCTTTTAAAAATTTGACAAAAACAAATGAAGTTGGCACTATCACATAACAATTTCCTAAGACAAATATTATAAGGAAAAATTACTAGTAAATTCCAAAATTTTCAAAAAATTAACTTATAGTTTCATTTAAAACTTTTTATCTACAAAACTTCTTAAAATTAGACTAAATTTATATTTGCATTGTATATGTTTAAATCAACATTCCTATGTGCACTAATATAGAATAGCAGTCAAAAACAAAAGTGATATCCTCTAAGAAGAATGTAAATAAATAAAATAACTTAAAGTAAAAAATAAACAATAAGGAACTATTGAAAAAATAATATAAGGAGTGAGGAGTCTTTATTGTGTTTACAGTGTTCTGGGTTCATTCTTTGTTTTGCTTGCTTAGAAACTATCCCAAGAGCACTGTGTCCAAGTTAACTGGATTATAAAGGAGTAACAAAATACAATTGGCTATTCAGTGAGTGATTCTACTGGATTAGCAGCAAGTCAAGTTGGTGCTGATGTAGCCAATGTGAATAAAAAGCACGCAGGTACCACATACGGAGCAACATCTGCTTCCAAACTTGAAAAATATCTTCTCTAATCCCCAGAGCAGCCGTGGCTTTTCTTCTTAATTCTCTGTCTCTATGCAGAGAGCACTGTGAAAACATACCCTGACTACAGTTTTTGCATTTATTATAATTTTTACAAATATTAAATCACTGCAATTTCCTTTTCACAGTTTCCGATCCTACAGGGAAACCTTCTAAAACCTGACGCAAATAGATTTGGCATGGCACGAACTTAGAATCTTGAAGGGAATCAGCCCCTCTCTTACATGCCTTCTTCAGTTTGTTTCAGTATTTGTCTTTCATAATAAAAATTAATTTTGCGTTTTGTATACACCTGTCAATGCATTGTAGAGCAGTTATACAAATAAACATACTGTGTGCTTTACTGACTGTGCTGGTCTGTTTCACTGCAATTTCTAAGGACCCCCGCATCATTATGTATGTAGCGGGGCTGCTGTAAAATGTGCCTTTTGTCTCCTCTCTCCTCACGATGATTTTAATTTGCTTTCTTTATAAAAGGTTGAGTCAGACTTGCATTGCACTTCTAATTATTTAATCTTCTTTTCGTATGTGTGGTGTGTGACATGTCTGTCTGCTTGCTTGTGGGCTGGTGTGTGTGTGTGTGTGTGTGTGTGTGCGCACGCGCGTGCACGCGCGCACGTGCCTACACCCTTTTGTGCATGTGTGACAAAGCGTGTTTTCTTGAATTGTTCTTGGCCTTATTTATCAAGGCTGCTTCTTTCATCTGAAGCCAGAGCTTCCCAAAAAGCTAGTCGAGGGATCCATCTTGTCCTGGGATTCCCTGTCTCTTCCTCCCATGTACTGGCTGTTGCTACAGCAGCCTGGCTTTTACACTGATCCTGTGGTTTAAACTCATGCCCTCACACTTGTGTAGCAAGGGCTATATCCATTAATTCATCTCTTCAACCCTATACTGTGTTTTTTGACTGCTGATAGTTAAGAATCTCCAATACCTCAGACTTCTAGTTTAATCTCTAGAATGTATTTCCCTCTTTTCTCAATCAAATAAATAGCTGCTACTTATAGGAAGCACATCTATCAATCCAATATCCAGAAATTTAAAAAAAATAATTGGCAATAATATTCATATACAATTTTTGGTGATGTTCATGGAGGCTCTTTCACAACTTCAACAAACACAAATTCTTCTAGAGTTAATATTTTGTCTCCGTGTACTATTCAAACCAAAAGTGGATCTTCACAGATGACTATTTCTCTTATAGACTAGAAAGTGCAGCTTGGGGCTGGTGGAATGATTTTTCTCTCAGAAAGCTGGTAAAAGTGGACACTGACCTTTCATTTTAATCTCAGGTTTTTTATTCTATAACTTCCTTCACCCTGCAGTCTATTTACACAATCTGACAAGAAACCAGGATATGCCCAGAGTCTATTTTAATACATCCCTTTTCTGTTTATTAATTTTAATCTCTTTTTGCTTATATGAATTAAGTAGAGGTTAATGTGAAATTTCTGAATTCTGTTTGGAGAGGGTGCATAAAGCATTCATGTTTTATAATGAATTGAGCAGCATGACCCTGGACACATCATGAGGTGAACATTTCCTATCTGAAAACTCAAGAACATCATGTAACATGATTATGGAACTATTTTGGGGAGACTTAAAATGGTGTATTGGATTTTTTTTTACTTCTAATGAATAAAAATGCATTTGGATGATGTGTTAACTCTCCTGTCGCTTCTAACATTAAAATTTCCACTTTTTGTATTCTAAATGCAGATGGAAGTCCTTTATACATTATTGTTTCTCTAACACTGAACAACAGTGGTATGTTTGTGCAGTTTCATGAGGCTATTGATTGTTTTCAAACCTTATTGTTTTATATTAAGATTTCAATAAAAATAGTAAGTTCATAAGGACACCCTTTTAACATCCTTAGTTGGGTTAGCTTTTAGACTACTGAATAATCATTTTATTTTATTTCTACAGGTAATCATTTCTTGCTGCCTGGTGGTTTCATACTATAGAGTATAATAACTGGTTTCCTCTCTTTGTACATATAATTGGTACATTGTGACCAGGAGCTACATGCAACAAGCGGCCTTAGAGTTATTTTATGGGTATTCATGTTCTTATTAGAATCTATTGTGTATGGGCAGTATCTGCTTCCATGTCATTCTTGGATTACTATAATCTGACCTATTGTCTTTAGACACAGATCTATAGGCACCCAGCATTGGAATAGTAAGGCCTGAAGAGTCTATTCAGGGAGAAGTACAATGTCAGAGGATTGAGCATTGCATCACCAGGTGATATGAAGCAATTGTACTGATTCCATATCCACAGAAAATTCAATGAGTTCTCAAGTGCATTTGCTCAAAAGAAAACAGGATAAAAGGCAGGAGAGGAAGGGTGGAAATAATCAGCTCTATTCTCCAGGCAGGCAGGATCCCTGCTAAGCAGAGTCCTTCAGGACAGACTGGATCATTTCCCTTAGGAGCAAGAAGGAAGCTGCTTCAGGCCTGTGTAGTTTTCTCACAAACCACCATTTTTTTTGGCTGGAGGAAAGAACATAAGGGACACCCCTGAGAGCCATGCCACATGTCCTCGGTTTCCCCAGGGCTTTCTTCTAGCTTGCCCACCAGCTTTGCTCATGATGGTTGCATCTGTTCATCACAACAGTTCAAACCATGTCCTCCACCCATGGCTGGAGGACAACAGCTCTGTCATCCTTCTGCCTAAACTGACTAGTTAGGCTTTGCTTTCTGTAGGCAAGCAATTCCTTGTTCAATGTGGGAGTGTAGCTTAGTAGGCCATAGAGTCACCTTCTGTTAAATTATCGCTAGGTGCATGTATCTGTATTCATTATATACATGTACACATTTATAAAGGGATGCATGCATGTGAATTATTATATGTATGTATATGTGTGTTTTATGTTGTCTCCATTTGAATTGAGTCCTCTACAGAAAGTGAAACACCACTCCACAAACGAATAATCACACATTACCTTTCCATTTGAAATTGCTTTATCTGAGCAGAGCAGGGCCTGAAGTATACAAACCAGTTCATCAAAATAGCTTCTGAGAACAATCAATCTATTGCATATGAAGCTCTGTCCTTAAGTCTTATTTGGTTATGATTTGATTTCCATTTGACTATAGATCATAGCTAAGTATTTAGATACAAATCTATTACCTGGTTGACAATTCAGTGGTCTTTCTTAGTGTGTTACTAAATTCTCATGAAACTTGTTTTTGTTGTTCTTGTTCATGTGCATACATGAACATACATGGTTTTACATACATGTGAATACATGTGTAGGGTATGCATGCAGATGTGTGCACATGTCCTTTGAGATGAGACATTGTCTTCCTGTCTTCTCCAGTCACTGTTAGCTTTATTTACAGCAGAAGGATTTCTCACTAAGCCCTGTTCTTATTCGTTTGACTAGGCTATCTAGCTGGCTTACCCAGAAGTTCACCTCTCTTTGCCCTTTGAGTGCTGAGAACACAGAAGGAGAGACCATGTCTGTCCAGCTTTTCTGTGTCTTCCGATCTGAGCTCTGATCCTCACTCTGGCTCAGCAAGTGCTTTGTCCACTGAGCTATCAGCCCAGCCTCTCACATCACATTACCTTTCAAACTCCGAGTCCTCTTCGAATACATGTACAACACAAGACTCTGTTCAAGGTGGCGAAGGTAAGTATGGAGGGGTTGATCTCCTGGTGTCTTTGTTTAAAGCTCCGAAGGGCACACACTTTAGAGATCTGACTTACCTATCTCCCCACAAAATTGATTTTTTTATTTGGTTTATTCTGTGAGTAGAATTGGTTCCTTTTCTCTCAGCATGGATGAAGGCTGAACAGAAGGCCCCTCTAGCAAGTTCTAGCCAGGTTGTTGGCTGTTATTCAGAGTGCCAGAAGGGATTTGCACTTATGCTGGCCTTGTTTAGAGTATTTAAAAGGTTTTTTATTAATATTTTACAGGTATTTTCATTAAATTATTTTATTTATTTATATTCTTAATGTTGTTCCCTTTCTATTTCCCCCATGAGTTCTCCACCCCATTCGTCCTCCCCTTTGCATCTGAGAGGGTGCTCCACCCCCCCACACACACACACACACACACTCTGCCTCTCCCCTGCCAGCATGCCCCTGCCCAGGAGCATGAAGTTTCTATAGGATTAAGCTGATCCTTTCCACAAGGCAGTATTCTGCTACATATGTGTCAGGGGCCATGGACTAGCCATGTATGCCTTTTCATTAGACTCTAGGAGCTCTGAGGAGTCTGGGTTAGTTAATATTGCTGTTCTTCCTATGGGGTTTTGGGGTAGCCATTCTTTCCAGCTTCTTCAGTCCTTTCCTAACCATTTAAAAATTAAATTTCAAACTTAAGCTTTGCTCAATCTTTGAAACTTTGGAACTTATTGAAATCCATATGATAGATAGATGGAAGGATAGATAGATAGATAGATAGATAGATAGATAGATAGATAGATAGATAGATAGATATCATAATATCTATTATATATTTTAAATATTTTTATCATTAATTTACATATTTGACATTATTTTGCGTCCATGGACACCTGTGCACCATGTATGTGTGCCTGGTGATAATGAAGAAGATAAGGTATCAGATACCCTGGAAGTGGCTTTATAGATCGTTGTGAGCAGACATGTGCATGTTGTGAATAGAATCTGGGTCTCTTGGAAGAAAAGCCAGAGCTGTTTCAAAACTTTTAGCCATCTCTCCATCCATAGTGAGTTTCCTTTCCTATTTACAGTAAAGACCAAGCAATCCAAACAGTGTGACTTGATAGAAGAGCATGAGTCCTTACTTCTTTCAACAACTTGTCTGTTATTTTATCACTGTAAGAGTTTACTGTCTTCTTTCCAGTCACCTCTACTAAGTTAGGGAGGCTCTACTGCCTCCTTCCTGCCTTGACACTTACAAACTTCTTTTAGTATCTTCAAAGGACTATGAGCCTCCCGTTGGATCTGTGACCTTTTAGAACATATACTACAAGAAAGACCTCTAGAGCTTGTAAATGTATTGGTAAACTTCAAAAGGCATAATTGGCCATCTAATCCATTAGAGTTATTCCTCCTTGAGGGATTTTAAAGCTAGCTTTGTGAAATTTACCAAGTAAACCAACCCCCAGTTATCTAATATCTCCCAATTACATTGTAATTAAATTTTAGATGATTTAAACAATAACTTGATCAGTCAGTTTCTTTTAAAATCAATGACATATGTGTACAAAATCTGTTACATTTTCTTGTTTTCCAGCTACTTTATTTTTGTTACCAATGAAATATAAAAAGTCTTTATAGAAAGAGTGACAGCTAGCACATTTTTATGCTTTTAGGATCAACCAATTTCACGCATTTAAAATATGGACATATTTATTTGGGGCTGCAGTTTAGGCAACACAGAAAGAAAATACTTGTGATAATAGTATGCATAAATATATTCTGCACCAAGTTCTTCAACATATATAGTTATGGTGTTTATTGAAATACATATTTCCACATATTAATATTCTGGCATATATTTGGAAATGATTTTTGAAGATAGAGATGCATGAGGAGTATTAGCAATCACTTCATCTTCATATATATAGCCATACCTATAACAAATGTAAATATTTTAAAATAATTTAAAATTGTAAGTATTTATTTGTCTTTATGTGGCTTTATATACATGGGTGCAGGTGCCTGCAGAGGACAGAGAGGGTATTAGATTCCCTGAAATTTGAGTTACATACCGTGGTGGGCAGCCAAACTTGAATGCTGAAATCTGAACTTTGGTCTGCTGTAAGAGTATTACATTTTCTTAAACACTGGGCAATCCCTAAAAGTTAATTCATTTTATCTATGTAAAAAAAATAATGATTTAATGTTTTATAGAGATTAAATTATTACATATTAATATATCAATTGAAAACATGTCAATATTATGTGTTTACCTTTCATATTTTCTTGGTCAAACAAGGGTTTTACCTATGACCAAAAGATGAATACTCCCAGCCTGTGAATGCACAGCTAGTCTCTATTGTACATATTACTTAAAGAAACTGTGGGATGTCTACATTTTCTATTTTTAATAGAGCTGTCTCATTTTTCTTGCAAGTGTTTCTTTCTTTTACAATGAAGGGAACTTTTACAGCCAATTGGTGAAACAGAGAGGCAAAAGTGCATCTTTGAAGACTTCGACCATCACCTCTATCATTATTCCTGCCCCGCTGACAACACAGATCATGCTGTCATCGTCCCCCAGGTAAAACCTTATTACATGTGTCATTAGAGGCTGTTTGCCTTATCTGCTTTAACACCACGGACATTTTAAGTAGGTTATTCCATCACTTTGCCATTTTGATTATGACAACAAAGTGACACCATATTGAAATGGATTTTGGAGAGAAAGGCTAACTGTCCAAAGGGGTCCGTGCTTATTCTAATTAAAATTGGCTTAGATGGCACAACCTTCATAATTCCGAGTATGACTATGAAGGATATGCACACAGAAAACCTTCTCTGCTCATTAGTGCTGTTTCTGTCAGACACAACTCCCTGCTCTTTTCTTAATGAATGCTAAGCCATCGCTTTAGAAGATCGTGCTGCTTCCCTGGACTGAAGGAACTGTCTTATTTCCTCCCAAGTTCGTCAGGAGTAAAATCTGGAGTCACCTCTTTGACATTTCCCAACCTCTGTACTTATTTATCTCTTGGAGACCCTGTGCTCCAGAGATATCACTGTCTTAATTAAGAAGAAGGATGTGACCATGGGAAATTGACTGATTTCATTGATTAAGGACTAGCTGTACAAGTAACATTGATTTTAACAGTGGGTCTACATAGATGTAATTGTTCGAACACGGGGCTGCATAATTATGGTGATGTACGAGAATAGTTGGTTTGTCCTTTTCAACCTTCAGTAACATTCTTTTGCATGATAATGTACCTCGTGCAATTAGCAGAAATCTTAAATGTTACAAATGTCTTTTGTGAAGACATGGGGTAATAATTATATTCTAATTTAATTCACCAACATCAGGCAGTTTCTCTTTTTCTTCTCATTTGTCTTCTTTTTGAACATGAAAGATGATGGGCGTGGTAACATGAATGTGGAGTTTGACCCTCTAGCCTTAACAATCAGCCCTAAACACACAGACAAAAAAGCCATGGCTTACTTAAAGTATTTCACATATATTCTAACAATGAATACTATTTGGTGCTTAAGTTTACAAATGGAGTACACAGTATTTGGGCTTAATTGTGACAGCTCCTACTGTTGTTCCTACATATTTATGTAAACATATATCAATGTTCTTAAACTACAAATGATAGATGGTTGTTAAATTCTATGTGGAATTTTCAGTTTATCGGAGCAAGCACGTAAAATCACCATCTAAGTAAAACAATGTAACTATATTTTATACGCTATGACACAAAAGACAGACTTTGCAAGGTATTTCTCTTGGCTCTTATAGTAACTTATGAGTCTGTGAATAGGTGATATAAAGCTACTCATAATCAAGGGTTTTTATATTTAATATACTAAATACAGCGGAATGTTACAATCTTGCATGTAAGTAAAAATTTTTGAAAGCCTCCATAATAAGGGAAGCATAGATTTGCCTGCACAAGACAGTCTTGGCTAGTGAGTCAGGATTTTTGTCATCAACACGCCTCTAATTAGTCCCGTGACCTTTAGTAGCTGTGTACCACACATAACAAGGAGTACCCCATGGAAATCGTGCAAGCCCTTGCCCTTCATATGCCTTTGCTCTGTATTCCTCTAGTAGGGAAAACCAAAATAATGAATAATTCTATAATCACTTGGAAAAAGAACTTATTCCATCTTCAGGTTAACTGTGTTATGCGTGATTACTTGTTTGCTGATTGCTCATTTTTTTAAATGTTCAACATATGCGCTTGAACTAGGACAGGAGGTTAATAGCTAAACAGACAGTAATGGTATCATTTCCATATTCCATTAGCATCCAAAGTCTCTCGATGTAATCACATGGTCACTTTTGTATAAGCGGATCTCTGTTCTACTGTCTTCCAGATAAAACTTGTACACATAGTGGTATTTTATAAATGTCATAGGCATATGCTCTTTTATCAAGTAGACAACTTGTCTTATATTTTTTTTCATAATTGAAGGTAAGTTTAGCAATTTGTTTCTCCATTTTTCACTTCAGAAGAAAAAAAAATACGTTCTCTGACACAACACTATCTATAAAAATAATCCTGTGCTGTTTTATCACTTTAAGGAATACAAGAAAATATATGGGAAGTAGAGGCAGTAAAAGGAAACTATCTAACATCAATATTTCTTTCAACTGGTGACATAAGACGAAATCCAGAAGGGGTCTGGCTGGGGTGCTTTTGGGGCTTCTGGGGGAAGGATGCACAGAGTGACTCTATGCTACGCGAGAGATTCAGTAGACTCACTCTTGTTCAGATCTCATGTTGGTAAAAGAACAAGGCTCCAGATGTCCTTGGCCATCCTGCTTTGGTTCCTAGCAACAGATGTAAAAGGAACAGCAGAATGTGCAAGAGCTCTGCTTTCTGCCGTTAAAGAGTAACCTAGAGAAGAACCAGACATCATTCTCAATCTAAACTAAAACAGTATGTCTTTCAAATTTTGAAACTAGAACTTTGAGCTGGGAGTCTTCACCCTCTTCTATTCCTATTATTCTTTGGTTTGATTTTTTTCATTGTGTCCTGAATTTCCTGGATATTTTGGGTCAGGAGCTTTTTATATTTTATATTTTCTTTGACTGATATGTCAATATCTTGTATCATCTATACCTGAGATTCTCTCTTCTGTTTCTTGTATTCTGTTGGTGATGCTTGCATATGTAGCTCCTGATACCTTTCCTAAGTTGTTCATTTCTGGGTTGCCAACATTTGTGATTTTTTTATTGTTTCTATTTCCATTTTTAAGTCTTTGGACCATTTTTTCAATTCCTTCACCTTCTTGATTGTATTTTCTGGTATTTCTTTAAGGGATTAAATTGTGCCTCCCTCCATTTTTCCTACTTAAGGGCTTATATCTGTTTGCCTGTATTTTTCTGTATTCCTTTAAAGGAGGTATTTATAATCTCCTTAAGGGCCTATCATCTCTATCATCTTCATGAGATGAGCTTTTAAGTCAGAATCTTGTTTTTCAGGAGTGATGGGTGTGTTGAGGTATCCAGGACTTGCTGTAATGGGAGAAATGGGTTCTGATGCTTGTCTCTCACCATCTGGTTTTCTCTGGTGTTAACTGGTCTGGGTGTCTCTGACTTGAAGGCAAGTAGAGATCTGTGGCATGTGTTAAAGCTGGTCCTCTGGGAGGCAGATAGTGCTGTCTCTGGTTACGGGGTGTTTCCTGTGTCCCTGGTTGTCAAGCTATAGTCGAGATATAAAGTTCAAGGTGAAGTGATTTCAGTGTTCATGAGCTTTTGTAGTGAGACATTGCTGAGAGGAGTCAACCCGCATTGTTCCCCTTCCTTGGGCCAAAGAGGAAGGCTCCTGATGAATCTAATGCCTTTTCTCATGATTGATGCCTATCTGGGAATAAAGGACAGTGTTTATTTGTTTGACTTGTATACATGCTCTCCCATCTGCTCTGACATATACCCTGGAAGCAGAATTTTTTATAAATCCTCCTAACAAACCTAGAGACCTTTGCAATGTACAAGAGGCCTAAGGGTAAAAGAAAAATAACAGAGTTGAAAGCTAGCATGCCTGACATGAGCAGACTATTGCAAGAGGCAAAAATGACCTTCTCATAATGGCAAGATGTGGCCAACCCATTTACAACCTAGACAGAGGAAAATGTTACAGAGATATAAGACCCAAAGCAACTGTAAAGTCAAAACAGGTATGGTAGGGCGAGTTGGCAGTGTTCTCACTTGGGAGACTTGAGGAGGAACATCATGAGATTGATCTCATGCTATGAAGGGATTGCGATTGTGATATTAAGGGAGATGCTATTTAAAAAGAAGAAAAAATGCTAATGAAAGTTACCAATCAAGAGGTTTCCATCGCATTGTGGTATTGTGGATCAAGAAAATGAGAAGCACATGGATCTCAAGAAAGGAAAGTAGTACTCTCAGTTATCACCCAAGAGATGGTCTCTTTCACAAATAGAGTAAATGTGAATATCTACACAAGCCAGAGAAAACAGGAGAATCTCAATTATCAGCTAAAGAAAATCTGGTGAATATACATTTACTCCTAGAGGTATCTGCCTAAATATGACTATTGCAATTTCCAGAGAACAAACAACAAAAAAATAGACAGAAAAGTTCAATTTAAAAGTATTTTTTTGTCTCTAAACTCCATCAAATGATACAGAGAATAGCAGTCATATAAAATAAAATCATGGTACTTTTCCTGAGAAGCAGATTTAAATTGTGCCCCCCTCCATAGTTTTTTTTTAATATTTTTTATTTATCTATTTATTCACTTTACATTCCAATTTCAATGCCCCCTCTTCTCCAAGGCCCTCCCTCACACAGCCACTCTACCACCCCTACCCTTTCTTCTCTGATCAGAAGGAGGACCCCCTTGGGTACCAACCCAACCTGGCATATCAAGTCACTCCAGGACTAGGTGCATCCTCTCCAACTGAGGCCAGTAAATGCAGCCAAGATAGAGGAAAGGGATCAGCACACAGGCAACAGAGTAGGGAAGGGACAGCCTCCACTACAGTTGTTGGGGGGAGTATATGAATACCAAGCTTTATATATGATATATATGTGCAGGGGAGCCTAAGTCCAGCCCATGTATGTTCTTTGGTTAGTCTCTGGGAACCCTCAAGCATTCAGATTAGGTGAGTCTGTTGGTCGTCTTGTAGAGTCCCTATCCCTTCCAGGGCCCTAAATCCTTCCCCTAAACTCTTCCACAAGACTACCTGAATACCATCTAATGTTTAGCTCTAGGTCTCTACATCTGTTTCTATCAGCTGCTGTGTTGAGTCTCAAAGGCTCCTGTCTGCAATCACAACAGCATATCATTAATAGTGTCAGGGATGTTTCTTGCCCATAGAATGGGTATCAAGTTGGGTCAGTCACTGGATGGGCAGATGGGCATTCTGTCAGTCTCTACTCCATCTTTGACCCTGTAATTTTATAGGCAGGACAAAGTTTGGGCCAAAGGTTTTGTGAGTGATTTGTTGTTGTCCTTATCCCTTCACTGGGAATCCTGCCTTGCTACAGAAGGTGGCCACTTTAGGTTCCATATACCCTACTACTTTGATTAGTAGAATTGTCACTTCAACTCAGTTATAACATTTTAGGTGATATAAAGCATATGTTTAATGTGTTTGTATTATACTGGCCACTCATTAACACTCCTCTCCCATTAAACCTGTTCTACTAACCAACTCATTCCCCTTCTACTTTATGTTCTGTTTTGGTGACTCATAGATCTTAATTAGGGTTGTTCATATGAAGATGGGTGGAGAGCTATTTACAGGAGCAAGGACAACTTACCAGTGGCTAAAGCACTGAAGGCAATGTCTCTACATCCTCCTGTATTCATTATCTGACAGTAGCTCATCAGGCACTGCTAGGTCACATGAATCCCTCCCTAAACCATGACTTGACTTTGCTGGGGTCTATGGTTTATATGACTCTTTTAGGTAACCACAGCTAATGTTAGTTTGTAGACATGTCACATCCAGAAGGCACCACTTATTGTACCCCTGCTCTTCTTCTGTCTATTTCATTCATTTAAACCTTCTCCCCATGATGTTCTCTGTGTCTTGGAGATGTTGATTGATCTCTCATTTAAGGCTGAGCACTTAGCCACACTTAGTCTCAATGCTTTGAGCGTATGAGACCCATAGTTGTTGCAAAAAAAGTGCCTCCTCTGATCAAGGTTAGCAAAAACACTAGTCGATAGACATAATCATATATGTCATAGTTCCTTCCCTTATCTGTGTCCCTTTCCTGTCTGATAAGGCAGAAACTCTATGATTTTCAGCCCTTAGACTCATGCCATCATTTGGCTCCAGTGTCAATGAAAGTATCTCCGGAGAAGAGCAGGGGTACCATAAGTGGTGTCTTCTGGATGTGAGATGTCTATGAACTAGCATAGATATGACATATATTCAGTTACATATATTTAGCCAAATGAAGAATTGCAGCTTGTCTTCCAAGGCCTATGAAAATCCCTCTTCATAAATTTCTAACAAGATTTATAGTACCAGGAATGTATGATATTAATTTATTTTTTATTAAAATCAATAAAGAAAACTTTCTTCTTGGATAAAAGGAGGTGAGGAAGAAGATTCTAATTTCTGAGGATGTGCAGTGTTCCAAGGTGTAACCCAACTCTGAAAACATAGCCTCATATAATCATTACCATGCCCTGACTTGTACATCATAATCTTACTGTAATGATGAGGTGAGGCAGTCAAGACTAGTTAGGAATAAAAGAGCACAGCATCACCTAATTTGGGACCCTTTAATGCACACATCCATTAATGCATGTGGGGAAGAAAGAGACAGTTCAGTTATACAAGCACATAGACACAGCTAAGGCCTTTATAGATATTTTTATTCTCCAGAGGTACTTTCATTGATGCTGGAGCCAAATGATGGCATGAGTCTAAGGGCTGGAAGTCATAGAGTTTCTGCCTTATCATACAGGAAGAGGGCACAGAAAAGGGAAGGAACTATGACTAATATATCAAAGGAAGTGGGCAAATGCACAAAGTGGTTGGAAAGAGTGGAACACAGATAAAAATTGGCAAGGGTCAGAGATGAAGGGACTGTTACCACAGCCAAATTATTGGCAACTCCCACTTTATTAAAAGGATATTGTACTTCATCCTAGATGACACTAAAAGCTTCTGAATGTTAGAAGCATGATGGGTTACCGAATCCAAACTGTGTTTAAAAATTCTTCTGACTTCAGTGTAGAAGGTAATTAGGAGAGAGAAATAGAGGAAACAAAAAGCACCTTTTCTGGGTTGTCTGTAAGTGTCCTAGAGAGAAACAGGACTCTGTGAAGTCACACAGTAGCAGGCAGCAGACATGTGGGATGCATTTGAGAGATAAGAGAAATTACCATCCAGTGGAAACTGAACTTGTTTTTCTCTAGCAAATTTTGTAATAAGGTAAGTGATTATCACATAAACAGATACATAAAATCTGTGCCCAAATTTCCTTCATATTCCCTTGATTACTCTTGGGTTCTCCTGAGAATGTGAATCTATGAATGTTTTATAGTCTTGACTGTCACTCGAGCAATGGATCATAGCTAATAAGGTCAAAAATTCTTTAATTTCTTTATAAGACAAAATGTGTGTGAAGTCATGGTCAGGAGATTTATGACTGACTTTCTTACTTTTATGAATGGCAAAAGTCTTGATAAATTCTTTATCACCTTTGAGCCTGTTGACTCTGCAAACATGTTTATACTCGTTTGAACTATTTTATATTATTCATATTTTATAGATCATTCAATGAAATATTTGAATAGAATTATTTCCTTTATAAATTATTTTAAATGAAACTTCCTTGTCACTACATGCCCCTTTCATTGCAACAAATTTTAGAATGTTTTTTATTTAAACAATAATAATAATCGATAACTCTTTAAGTGGCTTGCTAAATGCTAAGTGATCCAGAAGGGTTTTTCTCAAGGAACCTTCACCTTCAGAATGTGTTATGAGACCTTATAAGAAATATGAGACTCAGCCGGGCAAAATGGTAAAATTCTTTTTCCCCCTAGGACTTAGGAGATAGTGTAGGCAGAGATCTCTACGAGTTTAAAGTCAACTGGTATAAACAGAGAGTACTGGAAACCAGCTTGTCTACTCAGAGAGTTTCAGGCAAGTCGGGGCTACATAAAGAGATCCTGCAAAAACAAAAACAAAAACAAAAACAAAAAGAAAGAAAAGAAAAGAAAGAACAAAACAAAAAAAAAGAAAAGAACTAAGGAAAATATCTTGAGCTCACAAAACTCATAAGCAGTACTAAGCATAATTCAGATCTGAACCATTAGAGTTTAAGCTCTTTGAAAAAACAAAGTTGGGTTAATAGTAACTGACAAGGTAAAGACAGTGTAACTGCTTCATAAATGTATGTCTATAGGTAAAAATCCTGCAAACATACATTAATATGTGAGGTAAATACATAATAATATTCCCTGAGAAAATAGGTCGAGACGGCAACACGGTTAGAGCAATGATAGGAGTACATTTGCTTCAGATCCAGGAAGGCAGGCACTAGTGACAAGGACAAAATTAGACCTACCAAGTCTACAAAAAGAGTGTTCTGAGGACATCAATTACAACAATGGCAGGAAGAAGAGTGAAAGATGAATTGGTACACATCATGGAAGGAAAATTAATTGAACTTAATGACTCATATACGATATTATGGGTTATGAAGAGAAATGAGTCAGATTTTATGCCCCATGGCACTGTGCAAAGGTATCTATATTTCAAAACTGCTGTCTTTTTGTGATATTTATAGGGAAATAGCTTATAATTTTATTACCCAAAGTTGTTGAAAGAACTTTTGAAATTCACATTTAAGGACAGAAAGCACTGGTATGTTCAGGATACAGAAAACAAGATCTGAAGCTACTTTAAGAGAGTCAGGGCATTTATGTAATGGTACTTGAGTGCTAACACACTCTAATATGGATAACTTGTCATCTGCTGCAGTTGTCTTATAGCTGGGTGAGTTTTCAATAATCATCTCTTGCTGCAAAGGTGTGGAGAAAGAGGACCACCCCTTTATTGCTGGTTGAATTGCAAACTGGTACAACCACTCTGGAAATCAATCTGAAGGTTCCTCAGAAAACTGGAAATAAATCTACCTGGAATACTACTCAGCTATTAAGAACAAGGACATCATGAATTTTGTAGGCAAATGGGTGGAACTAGAAAATATCATGCTGAGTGAAGTAACTCAGACTCAAAAGGACATGCATGCATGGTATGTACTCACTAATAAGTGGATATTAGCCAAAAAAAAAAAGTACAGAATACCCAGGATACAACCCACAGAACTCAAGATTACCAAGCTGAAGGACCCAAGTGAGGATGCCTTAATCCCACTTGGGAGGGAGAAGAAAGCAATCACGAGGTGGGGGGTGCAGAGGGAGGGATCTGGGTGGGAGAGTGGACAGGGAGGGGAAGGGGGAACATGATTAGGTTTTGGGGAGAGGACAGAACTGAAGCCCTGAGGACCAGCAGAAAGAATGGAAAAAGGGAGGTGGGGGGACCCTCTAGAATGTACCAGAGACCTGGGAGGGGAGAGACTCACAGGACTCAATGTAAGGGAAATTGGATGAAGTGCTCTACATTGGGGAGGGAGATCTTGTAGAGTCTACCTCCGGTGGAAGGACAGGACGTCAAGTGGAGGGATGGGGTTGCCATCCACAGTCAAAAGCTCTGACCCAAATTTGTTCCTGTCTGAAGGAACTGCAGGGACAAAAATGAAGAGCTTGAAGAAAAGAAGGTTCAGTGACAGGCCCAAATTGGGATCCAGCTCAAGGTGAGGCCTAGGGCCCTGATACTGTTACTGATGATGGTAGACAGGAGCCTAGCATGGCTGCCCTCTGAGAGCCCCAACAAGCCACTAAAAGATTCAGATACAGATAGTAGCACCCAACCAATGGACAGAAGCTGAAGGCTTCTGTGGTTGAATTGGAGGAAAGCTGAAAGAAACTGAGGAAGAGGGCAGCCCCATGGGAAGACCAGCAGTTTCAACTAACCTGGACCCCTGAGATCTCTCAAGACACAGAGCCACCAACCAGGCAGCATACACCAGCTCATATGAGACCCTGGACACATATACAGCAGAGGATTTCCTGGTCTTGCCTCAGTGAGAGAAGATGCACCTAACTCTGGAGATACTTGAGGCCCCAGGGAGTAGGGAGGTATGGTGGGGTGGAGTTGGAGGTTGGGGACATCCTCTTGGAGACTGGATTTGAGAAGGAGGTATGGGATGGGGAACAGTAGGGGTGGGCAGATCAGGAGGGGAATGAAGTCTGGACTATAAAAAAGGATTAAAGAATAAAAAATAATTTCTTTTAAAAAAGAGAAACAGTGAATAAAAATTAACAGAATCAGAAACAAACTGGAAGAGCGTTACAAGACACACCAAAGAAATTCAAAATAATTTTTAGGGAATATTATAAAAATTTGTACTCTATGAAGTTGAAAGAAACCTAGAAGAAATGGATGAATTTCTAGATCCACTAAAATCTCCAACATTAATTCAAGAAGTCGACAGCCTAAACAGATGCATAACAAATGAGGAGATTGAAATAGTAATAAAAATTCTCCCAAATAAAGAACTCAAAGGCCAGATGGATTCAGAATAGAATTCCAGCAAACTTTCTCGCTGTAATTCTCACAGAAGGTTTTTCTTACAGAATGATAATTAAAACATCCAGCCTGACCCAAGGAAACAAGAAAACAACAGTGGAATACAACAATAATCATTGCTAGAGGAGGGGAAAACATTGCTGAACAATAACGCTGGTGAATACAAGCTCAAAGAGAAGCATAGCCAGTCTTAATGGCCCTGATGGTGTGTGAGACATGTTTATATGTTCTTATACCCCTTCACCAACACGGGAAGCTAATTTTCTCTTCTTTGAACCTAGGCTGGGCATAGAGTCACAATGAAAAGAATAGGAGAAACAGAAAATATTATGCTGGGGTAGGAAAGCCTGCATGCCACTTTAGCAGGTGAGGATGAATGTATGAGCTGCAAGAGGAGAGACTGATATGGCCAGCTCCTATTTGACAAGATAAATTTGAAATACCACCTCTTCCAGTCATGGGGAAACACCAAAGTAATCCAGAGGTGCTGACAGCCTATCAAATACTTAACCAGATTGTTTTTCTTGTGTTGTTACATTTTTATTTTATGTATTATTGAGTGTGTATGATGTGTGTGTTTGATGTATGCATACATGTGTGTGATATGTGTGCATGTGTGTGTATGATGTGTGTGTATGATCTGTATGTGTGTGTGTGTGTGTGTGTGTGTGTGAGAGAGAGAGAGAGAGAGAGAGAAAGATCACATGGGTCACCACATATGTGGGATGGTCATAAGGTAACCTTCATGGGTCAATTATTTTCTTCCACTCTGGTTTATGAGGATTGAACTCAAATGTCATACTTTTACAGCTAAAACCTTTACCTACTGATTCATCCTGCTGGATTCTAACCAGTATTTTTCAAACCATATAAAAGGTATCAAATATATGATGCCCTTTGTGTATGTGTTGTGAATTGGAAATGCTAAGGAGGTGTGGCAATTACACCCAATATGATATTGGATCTGATTTTGTCAGAAAAATAAAACTTGGGTCATCTGAACACGATCTATGTTTCAGAGGTTATTTTTTTAATCATTTTTAGCAATATGATTAAAACTATATCACAACCTATTCACCATCACAGGACACTAGATTGTGCTATAAGGTGACTTTCTGGGTAAAGTTCTAATTTTTCTGAATTATGATGATATTTAAAGCAAATATAAGTCAAAATATGTTGACCCAACATCTTCATTTCTTTTTCTCCTTTCTTCCTTTCCTCTCTCTCTCTCTCACTCTCTCTCTCTCTCTCTCTCTCTCTCTCTCTCTCTCTCTCTCTCTCTCTCTTTCTCTCTCTCTCCCTCCCTCCCTTCCTTCCTCCTTCCCTCACTCACTCCCTCTCTCTCTGTGTAATTACTTGTTCATCTTACAATAAAAGAATGAAAACCACAACATTTCCTTCTGTCTAAAACTTCATACTCATGAGACTAATATCTGTCTCTTCTTCATTTTGCCCTTCTTGAATTGAGTATGCTACTTTCAGGACGTCATTTGCTAAAAAACTGATCTATTAAAAGAAAATAACACCAAATGGCCACCCTGTGCCCACCTGTGCCCATCCTTTGACCGCCATGTTCCCACCCCATGTCCACCCTGTGCCCACCATGTTCCCACTCTGTGCCCACCAGGTGCCCCCCCAGGTGCCCACCCTGTACCTAACTGCACAAACTCTTCATACTATGTAGGGCTTACTGGAGCTGTCTAAACTCTTAGTCCTGAAGCCATGTGCGCCCAAATATCAAATGTATGTAGAAAGTGAGACCCGAGAACCGGAGGAAGTGAAGTTAGGACTGCTGTCTTCTCTCAGTTTCTAAATTGGGGTCCTCCTTCAGGTTTTGGAAATCTGCATTATGACATTAAAAAACCAGTGAATCCTACCCAGATCATGTTTTCTCCAACAACTAGGCCAGCCTCTATTTTATGGACTTAAATAATAAAATACTCTTGGTTCTTGCCCAATCACCTCTCACCCATGCCTTAGAGAATATCTCTAAAACATAAATCTTCTTGACTCCAATGGTCCTTTTTTTCTCTCCTTATGTGCTTATGTTACTTACTCACATTTTAACAAGAAATGAAAGTTTAAGTGTATTTTTATCATTATAATATTCATACTGGTTATGTATTCTAGATTCAGTTATTTACATTTCTTAAGACTTATTTGGCCCCTATTACTTCCCCCCCAAAAAAATTATTGTGTTTCGTTGTGTTTAGTACATTGAAATCCTACATGTATTTTTCATATATATGTATATGTGTATATATATATATATATATATATATATATATATATATATATGCCTATGTTGTGATGAATTATCATATGATATCTTCTCTAAAATAACATCTTGGTTATACTATTAAATAAACATTCTTATGGACACTACATTATTACCAAATGATACTTGAAGGTTAAGTATGATTTTAAAACAAAATCAAATGAAAAATAAAATAAAATCATTGAGAAAGGAAGCTCCAATTGGAGGCTATTTACTGTGACCAGTGCATTTTAGTCAAAATAATCAAATATACACTATAGTCAATCTTTGTGGCCTGAATTAGTGTGTATTGAACAACTGCTCTTAAGGGATAAGCAGGTTTCATCAGATGATCAATGAGCACTTTTTTTTTATATTTCCTTTTGTTTACGAAGACTTTAATGTGAGCACAAGCTTATTAGCACTGAGGTCATATGCAACAACACTGTAACTCGTGCCAGCAACATCAGTGCCTAACATAGCTGGGTTCTGCAGTATACAGCTTCCCTGTACCTCTTGTTTTTAAGAGCTCAAGGTCCTTGTGGTGCGAGGTAGGGTTTAAAGAATTAAATACCTATTCTTCAAAAATGATCTCAAAATATATGTTAGTAATGTCCCTAAGTAGAATGCAGAGAGGACTCCTTTTATAGAGAAACTCAGATAAGAAGACAGCAATACCTTACTCCATGTTGACTCTGAGATCAGGAGGTTCTGTCTCTCAAACATTCCCCAGACCTCTCCACCCTTCACATTCCATGCTGAATCTATGGCACATGTGGAATTTTCTATTCCAAATTGTACGACATGGAGTCACCAATCTGGCCCAAAGGAAAATGAGGTTCCCTGATACCTTTTGCTTCAAGTAGGTTTTTCATGGATCTCTGTGGAGTTCTGAGCTTGTCCTGCATCTAAGAACACTTAAGGGCTTCCTCCTTAAAAAAAATAGTACACTTTTGGAAAGAGAAATAGAACAGATAGTTATTAATGGATTGGTAGCTGGAATGGGAGAATCAAGTGGGGAGGGGGAGAGAATAGGCAGATGAGGGAGGGAAAATAGAAAGAGATAAAATTAAGGGCCATTGAGAAGTAGTATAGAAACACAATATAATTGAAGATCCATAAATATGCACCTATATGAAGGCAATCTAAATGAAATGACCAAATAATGGGAAGGCAGCATTCTACTTACCCATCAATTGTCACCAAACAAAGTTTCATTACCTGGCTTGGCTTAGGTCTTACTGACTGAGACAGAATGACTCCATGGAAACACCCAAATTATCTAGGCTGTTGAAAAAGATTATGATTTGTTCTCAACAGGCATATGGCCAGGCCCCATTGCTGAAGAAAACATCTGCATGACCCATTGAACACAAAGGTTAGCTGCTGACTACATAGCACCTTCATCCCCTAGATGCTTGAGTCTTTCTGCAGATATCTACTCTCTGGAACGGAATTACCTCCTTTGCCTTTCTGTCTGTCACAGTTTAGAAACAATGACCCTGTGTGTTAAAGGAACTTGGTTAATTAATGGATTACATTAACACAAACTCATGGGACAAGTTGTAATTACTTAAGTACACTGCAATAATCCATCAGGACATTTTATCTTTTGTTTGTTCTAAACAAGTAAAAGTTCAAGCTTTGGCTCTCCCTCATACATTAGCCATGCATGCATAACTTTGGGGCCCTTGACAAAAACAAGGTAGATGAACAATAGCTTTGCAAAGATACATTTGTAAGCAGTAGCCAGGATGTGAAGACAACAGAAAAATCATTCCTGTTGGATTAATCTGGGATATTTTACAAATACTTTAATACACCCATCACCTATGTCGTAAAACTGGTAATAGTGTAATGATTTTTTAAGACCCAAGAAAAATCTGCTTTTAAGCATTAAAAATAAATCCCTTAGTTCATCTAAAAATGTTAGCTCTTTAAATATATCCATCTTGAATAGAGATTTCTTTTTTTTTATTTTTGGAAGATATCATACACATATGAATATATGTTGCTCATATCCACCCACCTCGCCCTCTCTCCAGTAGCCCTGTCTTCCAAAATGTTTTCTCTTCTTTGTCTAAATTGCATGTCCTTTTCTGTATAATTCATTGATCTTAAAGGTGCTGCCTACATAGCACCTTCATCTCCTAGATGCTTGAGTCTTTCTGCCTGTGTACAAGGGAGGTCATCTGCTGGGGGAAGGGCAATCTACCAGTGGCCATACAGTCTCCCATACCACCAAAGAACATTGCCTCTTTCTCTCCCTTCAACCAAACACTGCTGGTATCTGCTTGGTCAAGGGTTTGGGCATCTGGAACCACTCTCACAATGTGCTTAGATTAACTCTCTTGATCTTGTGGGCATCTTGTGTGGGAAACCACAGTTGCTATGGCTTCTTTTTTTTTTCTATATTCTTTATATACATTCCAAATGATTTCCCCTTTCCCGGTTCCTCCCCTCCCCAAAAGTTCCATAAGCCCTCTTCTCTTCCCCTGTTCCCCATTTATCTAAGAATTTCATGAATTCATTGTTTTTGATTGTTGAGTAGTATTCCATTGTGTAAATATACATGGAAAATATCTCTGATAAAATTGAAGAAATATATAGAAAAACACGTTAAGATTGACTATTTCATGGAAAAAATATACAGATAAAATGGTAGGCATAAAAATATTCCTAAGTTGATTGAAAGTGGAATTATAAACGCTTTCTGATAAAATTGAAAATCTACAAGGAAAATATTTCTGATAAAGCTTAAGAAATATATAGAAAAACACGTTAAAACTGACTATTTCATGAAAAATTAGACAGATAGGATGGTAGGCACAAAAATATTCCTAAATTAATTGAAAATAGAAATAAAAACATTTTCTGATGAAATTGAAGATTTACATGGAAATTATCTCTGATAAAATTGAAGAAATTTATACAGATAAATTGGTAGGAAATAAAATATTCCTAAGTTGATTGAAAGTAGAAATATAAACTGTTTCTGATAAAATTGAAGATTTACATGGAAAATATTTCTTGTATAGAGCAGCTGTGCTGTGTAAAAACGCAGCCATTCACAGTACCCCTGTTCATCTTCTGACTCTTACAGATACCCAGTATATTCCGTGATATTTGTTGAGCTTTGTTCAGGGCTTGGTACAGATGCTGACTTTTGAACCAAAACTGGACAGTAATAAGCACTGATATCAGCTGGCAATATAGTTACATCAAAAGTACAAATTTGTCTCAGTTCAGTAACATATATTAATTTTCTTTCTCGGGAAACAATAATAATGTTCACAATGGTGGAGCTGGATTGGGATGTATTTAGATGTCTTAAAAATGAGATTAAAAGAACAATAAAGAAGTTTAATGCCATGTCTATGTATTAAGGGATAATACATATATTACAACCTGCATCAGGTCATAAACTCTTGTCTCCTAACACAGCTATAATTCTCTGATGCCTTTCAGTGTGAGTATGTTGTTATTTTACTGATATCAGAATTAGGAGCTGGGAACCGATGACAGTCTTTGCATTTGCATAGGAGAGTAAGAGCACTTGATGTCGAAGCCAAGGAGAAATTATGGGATGTTTTCACTCCGAGGTCTTGATCTTTTTGCACCAACTTCTCCTGCCCACTACAGCTATTTTTTAATCAATTAAAGGATTTATTTGACTCTGGTGTCTGGCACTGCTAATGTTTTAGTCCCTTAAGTCTGTGTTTTATTTTAACCTCTCAGGACACGACTGGGAGATTTGAGAAGAAAGGAAGCTGACCAAATCTGGAGAATTGTTTAATATCTGTTTGATGTTTTAGGCACGTATGTGAATGATCTACATCTTACAACATTTTATCTATCTCATTCCTTCTATTTATATGCTATCATCTAGGAGTATATATACACACACACACACACACATATATATGCGTATATACATACGTATACATATATAAGTGTGTACATATATTCTACAAGGAATACATATTTCCTTGCAGTATTCAGATATTTCAGTCTAAACTTTTCTAATTAAGATGATAACAAAATGAAGAATTTCTGAGTTGAATATCTTGTAAGAATTCTCTTTTCTAATTAAAGCTGTTAAGTGGAATGTTTAGCTGACTGTATGTGCTAGGTAACTGTTAATGAGATGAAAAACTCTCTGAAGAAAACTGGCAGAAGTTGTAACTACACTTCTTCTGAGGCAGAGAAACCTAGCTATGTAACTTTGTACATACTTGGATTCACCTATCTTATTTAATGTTAAATAATTGCAATCCATCTGCAAATATTTAACAGAGAAACTGTGTCTGCAATCAAGGATATACATTAATATAAACTTGTTCTTGTGAGTTGCTTTGCTTTGACACCTACATGCATGTTGTACCTCATGCAGACACACCAAAAAGTTTTCAGTCCCTCTCATTCAGTTGTAGCTGAAACATAGATTTATAACATCAGCTTAACACACGTACTTTTACAAATGATGATAATAATAATATAAAAGGCAGAGATCTTCAAGTTCACTGAAGTCAAGACCAATAAAGACTCTTTTGCTCTCTCTAGTTTTTAGGAGAATGTGGTGGTTATTTGTCGCCTGGTAGGAAATGCTCGTGATATCCTAGAAGGTTTGACCATGGGGGTTATCAGGTAAAACTTGTTTCTAGATATTTCGTGCAGGCATGTAAGAATGGTGTGCACTAGGAAGGGAAGGGATGAGGGATCCACACCACATAGGAACGTCAGCCATTCCACAAGGATCTGTTAGTTCCCTGGAAATGGAGGCACAGAGTAAGGAGAGGTCATAGCAGAAAGTCAGCTACAGAACTGGAAATGAGACTAGGGAATTGCATTTGGAGGAATGGAGGAAGAAGTGAAAACCTACAGTTACCCTACTTGGGTCTCTGGCCTGAGCAACGTGTGGGTGCCCAGGATATCCCTTCCTTATTTGAGACTGGGATAGAGTAATTAATGGGAGGAAGAAGTCAAGAAAGATCTAGGTGAATACCCTGGTGATGGGAGCAAGAGGGGAAGGGAAGCTGTAGCAAGTGTTCTGCTATTGAGCTGGGGAAAAGAATGATCGCCTGGATTTGGAGGTGCTGTGGAAAAGTGAAGATCTGCAGTTAAGTCTACCTGTTTCCTGGTCTGACTGGCCTGTGGGTTCCCAGAAAATCCCTGTTAGTGTTGGTAGCTGGGATAAAGAAATATGTAGGGGAATGACAGTTAGAAGCACCCATCTGGAGATGGGTGAAGGTATAATAATAGTAAAATATTTATTGGAAATTCAGAAAATGTAGGTTAAAAAATTCATAGTTGTTCAGTTTTATTTCAGTGCTGCCTGTTAATAACAGTTATCTCTCTCACACTCTATGGTATATGACAGTGAGACTTTATTATTAAATATAAAAAAAAGGATTCAAAACCTTTCTAAAATCAATAATGAGTTATATTCCCTCAAAATCCTTTGATTTATTTGTTTGTGATTCATGACAAGTAGCTTATATCAAACACAGTTCTGCTAACATTCAGAAATTTAAAGCTTTAGCAAATAAAACTTTCAGTTTCTAATAGTCTATAAAGTATTATTGTGTGGATTAGAGAGTGCTTGGGAAATACAAGTTTGTTCAGTTTTCTTACTCAAAAGGTAATATGTGTCTGATTCTCTAAAATAAAAGTTATTGAACTTCTTACAATAATGACCTTTTTCTAGTAATTTGCAATATGCATTATTCCTGTAGGGTGATATTATGACGCTTCCTGGTGTGATGAGCTCTCCTATGTAAATGCTACCCTTTTAAGGTCAAAAGCTGCATTCAGTTAATGAAAGCAAATGAAAAATGGTCAAGTGTTTAATACACACCAGACTGGGAATCCATAGCTCTTAAAAAGTCCTGAAAAATATCATAGGTAAAACTATTTCGATATGTATATAAATCAATACATATAGAAACACAACCTATAAATGTATGCCTTTTATAGGAATATTTCTGCACACAAAACATTTTTATACTGTCATACAAACTACTACTTTAAATTATCGATCCTTAATTTCCAGTAATACAATAGGTAAAATTACTATATATATTATTAACATTGCATATTCAGTAGCTCATATGCACATGCATATATATTTTAATATAATAATGAATTTGAGGTTCACATCCAATTATAGATTTTTGATTCTCAAATAATACATCATGTATAAAAGACAATCTTCCAGGTGTCAACTTTCCACAAAGAGTATTTTGAGACTTTTAAATATCTTCCTCATATTTATTATCATGGAGAAACTTAGTGCAAGCAGTGTTTAGAATCCTTTATTTCTCCTAGGATCCCCTCAGTTCACAAGGTGATACAGTTCAAACTAGCTAAATGCCAATATATTGTAATTACTTTGCTAAAAACCACCTTAGTGAGAAAAGTAGAATGAAAGGCACTTAAATGTTGGGGAAATTGAACGTGTGCAGAACACGCTCAGAAACAGCGTTTGCCCATAAAGCTGTCAAATGGCACTGTTAACTACAGCAATTTATTCCATAATTTAATGTAATCTTGACCCCTGTCACATGTTAATACACCATGAAGAATAGTGGGTAAAAAAAACATGCTTATTAATGAATTGTGGAGTAATGTGACACTGTTTTTTGCCACTTTCTTGTGAAATATCTTAATATTGGAGTTAGTGAAGCCTAGACCATTTCCACGTGTAATTATGTCTGTCCATTTCTTGCTAACTAATGCTGTGATTAGGAGACATTTAATTTTTAATTATGCTAGAAGTAGTTGGTTGATTTTCTGAATCAAGGGATATGGGGCTAACTTTAGACACAAACTCTTAACATAGATTTTAATTTGTTAGGAAATCTAAAATGACTCAGGGGACTTAAGATGGTCATTGTTAAGGTGACACTTTCCATTGCTTACCGACTTGAGTCAAATTTATTAAATTTAAATGAGAGAATATGATTCATTTTGTTTTGTTGGGGGATAGTTAGCATTATTGGCCAATGTTTCTACATGGTCACATTTCTAAATCCCCCACTGGGGTTGTGACTAGCATTTGCAGCCTGATAGGATCTCTGTTCTTGCAGGAGACAATGCTTTCAGCATGATTGTGGAAGAGTTTATAACTTGGATTAAATAGGGTATGAAGAAACATCCTCTATATGGGTGATTCTACCAGACAGGCTTCCAGAGAAGGGGGAGCAAGACCTGCACCCACATTTCTCTCTCTGCCTCATCCCCAGGCTGCCCATCATGACATCATCAACTGGGGCGTCAAAAAATACATTTTAAAAGATGCTTTGTAGGTGTTAACTTCGGCAAAGTAGGTAACGAATATTAGACCCACTAAAGCCAGGTGTGCAGAAAATGAAGACTTTAAGTTGTAGGTAAAATTCCCCTTGTTAGTTATCCTTCATACTTAAGGAGTATTTCATACATAGAATACTTTATACATAGGTAGATGCTGTGCATGTCTGGCTCTCTCTCTCTCTCTCTCTCTGTCTCTGTGTTTGTGTTTCTCAGATTTCATTTGACTAATTTTGCTAGTAATTTATACATAAATAGATTAAAGTATTTGATTTAGTGTAAAAGTAACAAAATAATCAGAGTTAAACTTTGAGGGAAAAATAACCATTTCGTTTTTACTAAATACGCATTTAATGTTATAAACAATTTGAGGAACGCCATGTGTTACTCTCTGATCTGAATTGATCTGTCATCACTTGGTGACATAATAAATGGTACTGTAAACACAGAGCAGGGTAAGATTATGAATGAACACGAGACTATATAAACGTAATTTCCCTAACGAACTACATAATGAAAATGTAAGGTATACCACAACACTGTACTATTATTACTGTAAAAATACTACTAGATCTAAGAATTCCCTTTCCCAAAACAGGAGATTCTTATGGGTAACAAGGAAAAAAGAAAAATAATTTGACTTTACTAATTTTGTTGTTAACTTGTGTTTCTCTGTCTCTGTCTCTATCTCTGTCTCTCTGTCTCTGTCTGTGTATCTCTCTCTGCCTCTCTCTCTGTCTCTCTCTGTCTCTCTGTGTGTCTCTGTCTCTCTGTGTGTCTCTGTCTCTCTGTCTCTGTCTCTCTCTCTCTCTCTCTCTCTCTCTCTCTCTCTCTCTCTCTCTCTCTCTCTCTCTCTCTCTCTTTCTCTTTCTGTTTGTCTGTCTCTGCGTATATAAACACAAAATTTGGGTTTATAGGAGACAATAATCAATGTCTTGCCTAGATATACTAAAAGAAACTCTCAGCTTTCTATTATCTCCTGACACTGCACATCAGACTATAAATAAATGTCTTAGTCAGCCTTCTGTTGCTGTGTAGAGACACGATGACCACGGAAAGTAGTATAAAGGAAAGCATTGACAGGGGCTTGCTTACAGTTCAGAGACATATACCATTGCCATCATAGCATTAATTATGATAATATACAGGCAGACATTATCTCTGAGAAGTAGTCTCAGAAATTTCTACAGCAGGATTAGCAGAGAACAGAAAAAGAGAGCCACTGGGCCTGACTTGGGCTTTTGAAAATCTTAAGGCCCATAAACATTTACAGCCAAATTTAAATCTTTCCATTTCCTATATCAAAGCAAACTGTATTTCACAAAAGGGAGGGTCTCTTCTGTGGTTTAATCAAAACTGATGTGAATTTCCTTCTCTAATATTTCCTAGCTTAACAAAAGGCTCATAAAAGTATCATTAGATACTAGTTATTATTAACAAAATGTTTTAATCTCCACACAGGATACTTACAGAGTTTTGAAACAATATTAGTGAACATCACTGAATATTTCCTTAAGGAATGTCTTGAAAGTGCTTTCTGACTGTGAAAATAAATTCTTCCCAGTAAGTATACGTTTCATTGAAAGACAAACCATCATAATCCTGTAATGAGTTAAAAACAAGTCTCCTATTAATTTGTGAGCATTAAGTATGGTCTTCACTGTTAAAATGATGCATTTCTGCGGGCTGAAGAGACAGCTTGGCAGTTAAGAACACACACCTTTTTTGTGGAGGTACTGGGTTTGGATTTCTAGTTCCCTCATCTGGAGGTTCAAAACCACCTGCAACTTCAGGTCAAGGGGGATCTCAAGCCTCAGGTTTTGCAGACACTTACACTCATGTACACAGATAGACACACAATACCAATAAATAAATATAAATACATTGTTTGAAGAAAGAGTTGAGTTTTACTTGTTCTTCTCTTTCTGGCATCAAAGTTAGCAAACACTGAAGCATCAAATTAGTTAAATTCTGGAAACTGCCTTAATAGCTCTATTCATAGCTTCCTTCCTCCTTACGAGCACTTCTTAATTTGAGGCAGGACAGGTGGTAAGTGCTTGTTATATCAGCACTTAGGATACTTTGATCAGAGAACATCAACTTTGAAGCCAGCAAATTCCATGACTAGAGCCCAGAAAATGACTCAGAATATTGAGCTACCTACAGCCAAGCCTAAACTATGGGTTCAATTCCCAGAACTGACCCAGTTGAAGGAAAGAAATGTCTCCTTATCACTTGTAGATGTTCACTTATCAACACATGTGACTCTTACCATGTATATGCATGTTCACACACACTAAACAAAGAAATAAATTTTAATAATTAAAAAATGTGTTGACTAATATTTTACATTTTTGAGATACTTAACCAGCATATGTCCATATTATGCAATGTATATAGTAAGTAACTGTTACAGAAATTTGTTAATCCTGACCCTGGATTTCTACACTACCTTTCACCCTTAGTTCCTAGACAAAAGACACACACAGCCTTTATATTTACAATAAGATTTAAACAGGACAAGATCTAGTCAGATAGCTAGCCTCTATGCTATTAGTATCTACTTTTCTATTGTTAACCCCAAGTTATTGCTTTCTATGTTTCATCTGGGCTGCTCTTAATTCCAATCGGCCAGCGCTCAGGGCCTTGTCTTTTATGGCTCCCCTAACTCATGGCTGCTTCTCCTTCCTTCTCCTGCATATTCTTCTCCTCGTGGTCTTCCTCCAACCCCAACCCCAATGAAACTTAAACCCCTCCTAAGTCTCTTCTGCCCAGCTATTGACTGTTGGCATCTTTATTTATTCAAGAAATAACTTGGAGGCAGGGTCACTCAGCGCAGGTCTATGGCAGACCCACTGGAGCAACCAGCTTTAGGGGCCCAATATTAGTTAGCTATAGAATACAAGAAGCCTCAGGCTTATCCACTACAAGTAATACATATTGATATATTTATATATGCACACAAAGAGATGTAGAAGGAAGGAAGGAAAAGAGAAAGGGAAGTCTAGAATTCTACCTCATATCTTTAATACAGTGCAGTATTGCATTACACTAAAACTTACTCGGTGAAGGGTGTGGCTGCATATTTAAGTAATTGTAGTCATAAATTCTCATGAACTGGTAAGCACATAATTTTTAACTTCCTTGAACAAATTATTAAAAGACATAATTACCCTCATCTCTTAGAACCTTAGAAACAATATAATCACAGAAGTCAAATTATTTTCTCAGCCTCTCCCCTAAACAAGGACTGCCCACCATTGTTATCAGTGTGATTTGCTTTTCTTTGCAGATGCTAGTCACATGTACCTTAACATACTATTAATTCAAGACAACTAGAAACTTTTCTATATTGACAGTCAGGAAGGATCATGTTTTAGACAGTAATCATTTGGCATATATATGCATAGATACATGTATTCATTACATCTGTATGTATAATGTGTGTATATATAAGCACTGAATATAATATAATATAATAAATATTATACCTATTACATTTTGATTGAAGTGTTTTACTTAAGTGAGTTAATATTGCAGGGTGTTAGGCCTAATGTTTCATTGAAAGAATACATATACATGAATCTCTTTGTTTCTGTCTCTCTGTCTTTTTGTCTCTGTGTGTGTATGTGTGTGTGTGTGTGTGTGTGTGTGTACCATCCCATGCGTGTGTGTATGTGTCTGTGGCATGTGATGGTATGACTGTGAAATGTGTCACCCTTCCAATGAATCACTGATTCATCCCATTCAGTGTTATACAGAGTGGAACAACCCCAACAAAATTCCCAAATGACACAAAACAGTTTTTGAATGACTTTCATTAGGAGGATATTCACTCAATAATCCATGCAACTGACTCTTCAGTGCTACCACCTGAAACATGGTGCCTGTGGTTACATATGGACGCATCAGGACTAAGTTTCCATGTGTCAAGATGTGTGTGGCTGCCTGAAAGAAGGACAACAAAGATGAGAACTGTTACACATAAAGTTTAATATAATCTTAGAGTAAATAAGGACGAGATTGTGGGAATGAATCTATTATTTGCTTGAACATGGCTTGTCATATTGAACCAAGAGGTGTTCATATTTGAATAAAATATACTAAAAGAAGGGTAAAATGTAGGATCTGACAACCAACTGGATGAGTTACTGTGCTGGCTGTTTTTGTGTGTCAACTTGACACAACCTGGAGTTATCACAAAGAACAGAGTTTCAGTTGAGAAATGTGCCTCATGAGATCAAGCTCTAAGGTATTTTCTCAATTAGTGATCAAGGGGAGAGGTCCCCTTGTGGGTGGTGCCATCCCTGGGCTGGTAGTCCTGGGTTCTATAAGAAAGCAAGCTGAGCAAGTCAGGGGAAGCAAGCCAGTAAGTAGCATCCCTCCATGGCCTCTGCATCAGCTCCTGCTTCCTGACCTGCTTGAGTTCCAGTCCTGACTTCCTTAGATAATCAACAACAATGTGGAAGTGTGAGCTGAATAAACCCTTTCCTCCCCCAAATTGCTTCTTGGTCATGATGTTTGTACAGGAATAGAAACCCTGACTAAGACATTTACTAAAGTGAGAGAGAGAGAGAGAGAGAGTCTACAACAGGCACAGGTAAATTATAAGCTCTCCCTCCAAGACAGTTAGCTGTCAAGTCCTCCATAGTGGGCTCTCCTCTTCCCAATAGTGTTAATGCTAAGTTGTTTGCATCATAGGCCACTGCCCCTTTGTTATCATAAATAGAAACTTCCAATGTTTCTATTTCATTAAGATCAAAAGTATTTTCTTTAGTATCACAACAAAAATGTCTAAAACTAAGTTTACAATTTAAAAAAAAAATCAAACATTTTGCTATATTTTTTCCAGCTATGAAAAGGTAGGTGATGATAATGAGCAAGTGTTAAAAGTTGTAGAAAAGTTAGATTTTCATGCTCTATTTCCATCCTAATTTAATTGACACTGTGTCCTTACTCCTCTTGTACATCTTAACAGTATATGTATCAATGTCATGATTCTGTGCTGCTGCACACCTGATATAATGCATGCTATTCATCATTTCTGAGTGAATAAAACTTCTACTTCTATGTTCTTTTTCAGTAGTGCAATCTAGGTATCTTGGGATATGGCTGCCCCTTGCCAGTATCATTTTGTCACTTCTGTTATTAGGACTCAGTCATTCGCACTGCTCTCATTTCAGCAAAAAGGCGAGTCCATCCTAAATCCTCATATACCTTATATTGACTTCTGGTACAAAGACAATATTGCCTTGAATTATTGAGACACTTTTCTTATTTCAGGCACTTTTTTCAAGAACTTATGATAAGAGTGAAATTTGTGACTTATAGAGGTGTTATAGTTTGGTAGTTAAATTCTTATCTGGGTTTATTCATAAATATTTGCATGATAAATATACATAAATATAAATGTGGACATACCTAAATAGTATATAAAATGTATTATTATACATATTACAATACACAGAATATATTATAATAGTATATTATAAATGTAAATAGTATTATAAAGGTATTATAAATGTATTTAATTACATTCAAGTGTAATTAAAAGACACAGTATAGTAAACAAAATGGCCTGTGCTATCACTATAAATCTATTAGCATGAATTTTTTCAGGTGCCACAGCATCCTGTCGATATTCCTATAAAAGGAATGTATTTTACTTTGCATTTTGGTAAGTAAATTAATATATAGATTATTAGAATCATATATTAGGGTTTCATCAAAGGATAAGTCCCATGCTCTTATCTACAACCATTGCCATGAGTTAATTTTTATTTTCAGTTTTCATGTGTAAATATAACACATCAGAACAAAAGACAGAGGCGAAAGGTATGAGATAGAAAAATAAAATGTTAAAGTGAGGAAGGAGAGAATGACAGAAAAAAATATCTTCATGAAGATAATTTGAGCTTAGGAAGTTAGTAGCGGAGTAAAAACTACCACAATAAACAGGGAGAGTCAAAAAATAAGAGTGTTTTGAAAAATGTTAAATAAGACCAAAATATAAACAAGTGAGAGATTAAAACCAGGATTTGAAAAATAAAAAATAAAAATAAATAAATAAAACCAGGATTTCAAAGTGAGTCTTCATTCTACAATGCCTTGAGTCCACACTATAGAGATTATTCTGTAGGGTGTGTGTGTGTGTTTGTGTGTGTGTGTGTGTGTGTGTGTGTGTGTGTTGGGAAGAGGGTGTATTCTTGAAAGAAATCAGGTGTAGATTGACTACCTTCTTTCTAAAAAGAGAATTCTGACTACATTACAGAGGCTGTACTAGAGTGATCAAAGAAGAAAACAAAAACAAAACAAACAAAAACATCATATTAGCCAAGTAGAGTTTAAGAAATACTGAAGATTGTTTTTAAAACAATGGTTTACAAGGTTTGGGTAGCATTTCAGCAACAGATCTGGCCTGAACTTCTAAGGAATTAAGTAAAGAAGGTAAAGAAACAACGGCATTCTTAGTTCAGGTTAATTGGAGGCATGATTAATGGAGGATGAAAATAAGAAGTTGATTTTTGGCAGGTGAATGTTTAAGCCACCAGGAATAGGTGGCATAACAAAGAAATTAAGGAGCAAGTGAGGACATTACATGACCATTTATAACGCTCCTTGACAGAACTGTGCCATCAAGTTGAAACACTTTCCAGAAAAGGTTGATAGATCCATGTTGGTTTCCTTAGTGATCTAGTCAGCCTTCTCTATTTTCTGTGTACAGGAACCAATGCCACAGAATTTGAAAGTTTCCAAGAACATTTTCTTAAACATTAATTTGGATACTGAATTCAATAGTGTTGTGGTTTGAATACGAATGGCCCCTAAAAGCTCATATACATAATGCTTGGTCATCACAAAGAGTCACTGCTTAGGGGAGATTTTATGCTCTCTGTATTTCTGTCAAGGTGTGGATTTATGAGAGGAGGCGTGACCTTCTTGAAGGAAGTGTGTCACTGTGGATGGGTTTTGGTTTTCAGAACTTCACCGAAAACTATTGTCTCTCTAATCCTGATTCCTGGGGTTCCAAATGTAGACCTCTCAGCTCCTTGAGCAACATAAGTGCCTGCTTTCCACCGTGTTCTTAGCCATGATGAAAATGGACAAAATTTCTGAAACTGTAAGCAGTCCCCGGTGACATGCTTTCTTTCATAAGAGGTTCCGTGAGCATGGTGCACATCGATGGAACACTGACGAAGCTGGAAGTGTTCAGGGGTTCAACTGACTCAGGGTAAAAGACCTACCTTACCATAGCCATATATGTGACTTCTGTGAAGCCTTATTTTAAAATATGGGTAAAAGTTTAAAATGTAAGTGCCCAGAGTTTAGCATAACCTCCAGTCTTGTATCAAATAACCTTCAGTAAGTGGGGTTTTACCAGTGTCTGGCCAACCAAGTAAATATTTTACTTCTTCAAGAAATTCAGAGAGGCAGAATCATTACCACTAATGGTGTGTGTGTGTGTGTGTGTGTGTGTGTATATTAGTGTGTGTGTGTGTGTGTGTGAGAGAGAGAGAGAGAGAGAGAGAGAGAGAGAGAGAGAGACAGAGACAGAGAGACAGAGACAGAGACAGAGAGACAGAGACAGAGAGACAGAGACAGTGTGTGTGTGTGTGTGTGTGTGTGTGTGTGTGTGTGTGTGTGTGTGTATGTCTGTGTTTTGAGGTTGTGAGGTTTTTTTCACTTACATGTGGCCTCAAGGTTGTCTCATATGGTAGATATTTCCATTATTGCTTTCAGAAGTTGGCAGATCTAGTTTTTTTTCTTTTTAAGTTGAAACATTTTATTGTCTTCTTTTATAACTAATTCCTCCAAATCTTTCAGTGCTTTTTAAAAAGAACATAGTGAAGTAGTTAAGTGATCCTCAACTTGTAGGAAATCTTAGAGGACAGCTTCCAGAATTCCTCCATTGGTATGATATTAACTGTAGAATTTCAGCATAAAGACATAATTGTGTTAAATCCAGTATATATATATATATATATATATATATATACATATATATGAACTATTTGAAACTGTGAATTGCAAATGATGTTGCCCTTTCTCAGTGTTTATTTTTCTGTATCCAATGAAACAAACTTACCATGACTGTCATTTTTTAATGTGATATTATTGACAGATTTACATACAACAAATAAGCCATTCAGTCCATGTGAAAATGCCTCTTGGTCATGATATGTGATTCTTTATTGTGTGATTGCCTTTGGGTTGCCAAAATTTATCTGTCTCCTCCTCTTCTCTTCTCTTCTCTTCTCTTCTCTTCTCTTCTCTTCTCTTCTCTTCTCTTCTCTTCTCTTCTCTTCTCTTCTCTTCTCTGTTCCGCTCTGCTCTTCATTACCCTCCTCTCTCCTTCTCTCCCCTCCCCTCCTCCTCTCCTCTCCTCTCCTCCCCACCTTTTCCCCCTCCCCTCTCCTCCCCTCCCCTCCTCTCCTCTGTTCTCTCCCTGGTTCCCTGTTACCCTTTCCTCTTCTTCCCTCCCCTTCCCTTTCTGGCCCTCTCCTCCCCTCTCCTCTGCTCACCTCCTTTCTCCTTTCCTCCTTCTCCTCTATTTCCTTACCCTCCCCCCTTTCTCTTTTTCTGAATATTTATACAGTGTTTACTCTCATTTTTAAGATAGTACTCTTCTCAGAATAAGAAAGCATGCTCAATTCTTCTAGGATTGGGAAGACCTTAAAATATCTTCATTTACATTCTTCTTTGAGACTTCATGGAAAGCATGAGATAAAGCTAGTTCTATATTTTATTTGCTGGATTTTTAATTTTTGTTATTGGATAAATTATCCAGTGCCTGTTCAAAATTGTTACTAATCTATGTAATTTTTATTAGTTTTTAACTATTATTAATCAACTTTACATTTTCTATGCTTCTAGAATCTACTCTCTATTTTCTATATAGTTTTTTTTTGGTATCTATTAAGGTGTTAACTTTCTCTCTCTCTCTCTCTCTCTCTTTTTTTTACAAAATAATCATTCAATATAATGTCTGTTCTTTATGATTTTACATGTTCTTACCATTCTTAATATTACAATAACAAATGAAATATATATATTCCGGATAGATGTGTGTGTGTGTGTGTGTGTGTGTGTGTGTGTGTGTGTGTATGTGTGTGTGTGTTAATTGGAATTACCAAGGCAGTTTGCCAACTCATTATTTTCTCTCCAGAAAATAAGTCGAATAAACCACAGGTCTAGAAGATAAATTCTTATATTTCTGTGAAAATGCAGTGTCACCATTAGTAGAGTCTTTTATAGGTGCCATGAAAATTCAATGCAACTATAAATTCATGCTGCGGAAAATGTTGACATTTATGGCAACTTCTACAAGGACATGTTTAAAATCATGATAAAAGTTGATGCAGCAACTTTCATTTACTTAAAAATTACGATTTGAAAACAAACACATTTCCTCTAATCTTTGAATCTATCAGTGCTGTTGACTAAATTCCCAAACTTTTAAGTCACATCAACATTTGGCGGGTGCTTAGAACCAACCCAGACGTGAATCAGAGAGAGTGAAAGAATTTTCATGTATTATTCAAGTATGGGTGAACTGATGCATATAATTAATACTCATTTACAGTATATTTGACACATACTTTGATACCTGATAATTTTTTTAATACTGCAAGAATAGATAGAAGCTTACTCAGGAATTAAAGATAATTATAGCTTTTTGGCCTATTTTATATCAATATGCATTCATTTGCTTCATATGCTAAACCAAGCTTAATTACTATCTTTATGAGATTTTCCCTAAGATGGTCCTAGTCTAAGTACTGCAGGACTTTACCTTTTTTCATTTCTTCTCATTATTATCATTATTGTTACTGTTTTTTTTTTAATTTTATTTTCTAAGTTTTTTTTATTTACATTCCAAATCATTTCCCCTTTCCCATTTCCTCCCTCCCCGAAAGTCCCATAAGCCCCCTTCCCTCCCTCTTTTCCCCATTCAACCCCCTCTCGTTTCTCTGTCCTGACGTTCCCCTACATCCAGTCTTTCCAGGACCAGGAGTCTCTCCTTCCATCTTCTTAGAAATCTATTGATATGCGAAATGTGTCTAGGGTATTCCGAGATTCTGGGTTAATATCCCCTTATCAGTGACTGCATACCATGTGTGTTCTACACTGAAATGAAAAGAAAGGAAACTAGGGAAGAACCTTGAACATATGGGCACAGGGGAGAATTTCCGGAATAGAACTCTAATAGCTTATGCTCTAAGATCAAGAATAGACAAATGGGACCTCATTAAATTACAAAGTTTTTGCAAGGCAAAAGACACTGTCAAAAAGACAAAGCGGCAACCAACTAACTGGGAAATGATCTTTACCAACCCTACATCCGACAGAGGGCTAATATCCAATATATACAAAGAACTCAGGAAGTTAAACTCCAGAGAGGCAAGTAACCCTATTAAAAAATGGGGTACAGAGCTAAACAAAGAGTTCTCACCTGAAGAATATCTAATGGCTGAGAAGCACCTAAAGAGATGTTCATCATCCTTAGTCATTAGGGAAATGCAAATCAAAACAACCCTGAGATTCCATCTCACACCAGTCAGGATGGCTAAGATCAAAAACACAGGAGACAGCAGTTGTTGGCGAGGGTGTGGAGAAAGAGGAACACTTCTCCACTGCTGGTGGAATTGCAAGCTGGTACAACCACTCTGAAAAGCAGTCTGGAGGTTCCTCAGGAAACTGGGCATGATACTCCCGGAGGATCCGGCTATACTACTCCTGGGCATATTGTTACTGTTAATATGTGAGTGTGTATGTTTCTCTCCGACTCTGTGCCTCTGTCTCTCTGTCTTTGTGTGTATGTGTCTGTGCATGCCTGTGCGTGTGCATGTGCATGCATGTGGTTACAAGGATGGTCTGGGAAGGTTAGAGAACAAATTTTTGGAGTAACCCTTTTCTTGTGGATATGGGAACTGAAAGTAGAATTTGGGACTTCAGGCTTGTCAGACACACTCATCCAATGAGCAATCACACGGTGAAAAAAATCCCTCTTTTACTAATAGAAATCTTCTTTTCATAAAAGCAGGTTATCTTTTTAAATGCCAACCTCAGTCCAATGGTTAGCTGTAAATATCTGCATCTGTCTCATTCATCTGTGGGTAGAGCCTCTCAGAGGACAGCCATATTAGGTTTATTTCTGCAATCACAACACTGCATCACAGTAATAGTGTCAGGGTTCTATGGCTACCCATGGGATGGATCCAAGTTGGGCTGGTCATTATATGGCCTTTCCTTCAGTCTGCTCCATTTTTGTCACTGCATTTCTTTTAGGAATGAACAATTCTGGATAAAAAAATTAAAGGTGGATTTGTGACCCAAACTTTCCACTGAGGGCCCTGTTTATCTATAGGAGGTGATCCCTTCAGGTTCCATATCCCCAGTGTTGGGCATTTTGGCTAAAGTCACCCCCACTGAGTCCTGAGAGTGCCTCACATCCCAGGTCTCTGTCACTTTCTAAAGATTTCCTTCCACCTTCCACCTACAGCAGCTTCATATTTCCATTCATTCTCCTGACTCTCTGGCCTTCTCTCCTGTCACCCCCCTACCTGATACCACCCCCTTTTGCCTACTCCTTTGCTCTCCCACTTAGATCCCTCCCTCCCTCTGCCTCCCATGATTATTTTGTTCCTCCTTCTATGTGGAATTGCAGCATCCTCACTTTGGGCTTCCTTATTGTTAAACTTTTCTAACCATCTGTGCCTTGTACCATGGGCATTCTGCACTTTGGGGCTAATATTCACTTATCAGTGAGTACATGCTATGCAAGTTCTTTTGGGTCATAGTTATCTCACTCAGGATGATATTTTCTAGTTCCATCCACTTGCCTGAAAAATTCACGAGGCCCTCATTTTTTTAATAGCTGAATAGTATTACATTGTGTAATTGAGCCACATTTTTTGTATCCATTCTTTGGTTGAGGGACATCTGGGTTGCTTCCAATTTCTGGATATTATGAATAAGACTGTTATGAATACTGTGGAGCACATATATTTAAATGAACATCATAGAAGAAAAACGATGTGCAGCACAAAGCTTCTGAAGAAACAGAACCAGATTAATGAAGTTTAAGAAGAAATGTTTTAATGTAAAAGTACAGAAAATGTTGTGATAATGTCAGGATATAATACTCATAATAAATGACATCATGAGAAGCATTAAATAAAATCATCTGAGGAGCAATGTAATATAGGTGGAAGTACATGTGAAGAGTAAATTTAAAATACACACAATATTTAAAGTAGAAATACAGACTGCATTTTTCTTGCATTTATACAGAAAATTTCCCATTGTATTCCTTCTCCACGAAAGACTCAGATAAAGATAATAGAGACCATTCTCTTTAGATTATGACATGATATATTCATTAATTAATTGAGTTCTGAATTTTAAAATATTTTTCCATATCTTTTTTGTTTTCTAATAGATTATCACTGTACAACCCCACTCACATATGCCCAGATAAAAGCTTAAACGAACACCTTACATCTTGTATATATTTCTATTTGTCCCAACAAATATTATATTTTTCTATTTAAACATTTTTATCTACTTGAACTGGTGTTTTCTGATCAAGAATAGCAACACTTTACTTTGCAGTCTTTGAGTATCAATATTTCTTCAAAGTCAATAAGCTTATAGAGTTATAGTCGTGTCTACATACAAATAAACATGTAAAGAGAAATCTTTAATTCACCCAGTTTGAAGTTGTTTAAAAACAGCTTCAAACTGGGTGGATTAAAGATTTCTTGATGTTTCGTGCTTGATGAACCTTAATCATGTACATAATTACTCTTCTTAAAATGTATACATATTCAATAAATACTAATTTTAAAGAAAACAGCACATACAATTTTACAATTTCAGACAACAAAAATTAGGGTTTTATCACTGCTGTATCATATAAACATATTAGTAACTGAGTTATTAAGATAAAGAATAATTACATTTATTCTTTGCTAATGCAATACCAGCTCTAGAATCTGCACTCTGAAGGATGTGCTGGATGCTTATACCTATTTTAGTTTGGCATAGAGAAGTGAATTGATAATTCCTTAACAACAATCAGGAAATGACTTAATATCTTGTGTACCATTTTCTCATCTATAAGACCAGAATCAATAACTTTGTGGCACAGAACTACAAATAGGCAAAATAATGCCTAGCATCTGGCGACTAAAGTCAGTGTTATGACAAAAATGATAAAATTATGTTGATAAATGGATGTGCAATGGTGTAAATTGTCTACTTGCTTTTCTCTTCATTTTGTGTGCATAAAGGTAAAGGCTGCGCCTAATAAAATATGTATTATGCTTCCCTTGGCTTTACATTTTAAAAGCCTAATTTCATTAAATTTCTATTATTTAATGAATAAACCTTTAATTCCTTTAGGAATTAGAGTTTCTTTAATTTATTCTGAGTGTGTTGTGGGAGCCGTCTCACGATATGTGTAGGTGTATGCACCATGATGTGCCTATGCAGTTAGATGGCATCATGTGAATATCTAGCTTCTATTTATACCATGAGGGTTCTGGGTTCACAGTCAGGTCATCACCCTCTTTACTGCCTGAGCCATCTTGCCAGACAGGGACTTTTTACTATCAACACTAATATTTAGTCGACTCTGTCTATTATTTCAGGTTTACAGAGCCATCAGTATAACCATCACAGGATCATAGATTCTGAGTCATAGCCAGATAGATTAAAATTATCTAAATATGTCAGTAATAGCTTGTTCCTTCCATCAGAACTCTTATTTTTATTGAAGAGAAGCTAAACAGCCACTGTTTGCAGATTTCATGATCTTATATAAAGAAAATTTTAGGAATACATTTAAAAAAAAACTATAGGAAACAACCACAAATGTAGTACTCGCAGGATACAAAGTCAACATAGAAAATATCAGTAGTACTTTTGCATGTTGATATTAAACTACCTGAAAACATTAAAATCCTAATTACAAACTAAATGCTTACACATAAATTTAACCGTGGAGGAGAGAGAGACCTTTAAGCTTCATCCCACAAACCTTAGAAAATAAAACCAATGACACACAAATAAATGTAAGAATCTGACCTGTAGTGATGTACACATTATTGACGAATGTGTATTAAGAAGTGAAAAGAATAGCAGTTTTTCGAATCTTTAGTGACATCCCTCATAATTTTAAAAAATAATCAAAAACCTTATGTTTGAATGGGACAACAGAACACCTTGACAAGTCAGAGCAAACTTGGGCAGAAGAAAAAAAAGAAGGAAGCATTATGTTTCCTGATGGAAAAAAATCCAGCAAAGCGGTAGTTAAAATAGCATGTTAATACCATTAGAAGAACATAGAGATCCAAAGCAAAACACTCTGGGGCCATAGACAGCTGTGCCATTTATTATTTTTCACTGATTTTTATTAACGCTGTCAAGAGTGCACAAAGAAGAAAGGAAATATCTTAAATCATCTGTATTGAAGACCAGGAGAATATCTCAGTTGTTAGAGCACTGGGCTCCATCACCGGTTCCTCCCAGATACATGTGATGCTTCACACCTATCTTCACAGCAGTTGGAAGGTGAAGGCAGGATAAACAGAAGCTAAAGGCCATCCCTGCTTCAATAGCAGGTTAGAGCTTCAGACTAGCATATATGAGATTGTATGTCAATAATAAAGATAAATAATTAATTAGCTAATTAAATTATATATTGCATACTTGGCAATTGTTCCAAAGACAAACTTTTGATATTTATCATCACAAATAAATGATAAGTAAGTGTTAATGAGCTTAATGCACTAAGTCTACAGCATATGGGCTTACAAGAATGTCAGGATCTGGAACAGAAGTATGCATTAATTTATTTTTAGTTAAAAATAAGTTTTAAAGCCTTCTTCAGGTACTCAAGATAGAAAAGCCATGACATAGAGATGTGTTTAAAATAACTTGGAAAAAGAACATTTTAATTCTACACAAATGAACACAAATTGTATCGGACTTCTCGAAAAAACAGAGCAAGAAAGTACCACAATTATATTTGTGTATATATACATTTGAAGTATGACATCCTAATCTATGAAAATACTTTTAGAGAAGCCATGTACTGATTGATACCTCAGTATTCTAGCCTGGCTAAAATTTGATAGTCATTAATGAGGGTTCTTCTTTTTCCCAATAATGGGTGGAGTTTCAATTTGCCTCTACTACTCCCATTTCTCTTCATAAACTCTGAAGTTTCTGTAGTCCTCTTTCCTAGAGATATTTCTGGGGAAAATCTAACACTCCTCTCTGAATCCCCAAAATTTCTCTTGTAGACATATGTACACGTTAGCTGGTCATTTTACATGGACTCCTCAATGATCCAAGCCATCCTCATTCTCAAATGAGACACAGCATATATAGGAACTTGTATGCTGCTGATTTCCACTAATCAGACAACATAGCCTTCTATTGCTGCCCCAGCACTCTCCTAACCCTATAGGGGTTAATGCCATGTTTCTTCATTTCTTAAACAGACCCAGAACTAGCTAATGGTCCACAAATATAGGACATGCTAGATATAGGAAGCACCAAACCCAGCAGACCTGGGTGAGAATTTCTGAAAATACATCCTGATCTTTTTTTTCCTCTATACTCTCATTTATTTTCAGTTCTTAACATCTTTTAAGGTTTCAAGAATTCTGAAATCCCCCTGTGAAAATTCACAATATGTGTATGTCTTTTTATCTTCTGTCTGAAACTGAATTCACCATGTCTTGGCACCTATCAAGTTTGATAGCCTGCTTCCATTGGCTCCCTCAATATATTCTTGAATGACTGAATGAATAATTATTTTAATTTTGACATGCGGATTTCTAAACACTTTCTATATTAAAGATGGATCATTTAGTATTTTTAACTTTTGACAGCATGCAATTATAATCCGATGTAATTAAATTTAAGTCCTGAAAGATGTTCATCATAAGTCTCAGAAAAGAGAGAATTATGGCTTTTAATTTTACTTACATCCAAAATAAATGTCCCTCCTATCTCTTAAGAATAAGAGTCATGGAATAATGAAAAAGACTGAGAAATGTTAAGTTGAAGCCTGACTAGTAATGCTGCAAAGTTTATGGGGGAAAGCCACTCTTGAAGAACAAAGGAAAAGGATTTTGACAAAGTTGGATAGTCAAAATGTGCCTTCCATCCTCTGGTGCTTATCCCAGATGAGGCTATTTTGAGTTTTTGTCTATCATTATAGTCAGGTAATTGTGACATAGTCTCTCTGGTAAAGAGCGTTCTTAAGTACAGTAAACCTATTTTACACATCAGTGCATTAAAGAGCACACCTCTATAAAACATGGCTGTCATGCCTGTCATCGTCGCACTGACGAAAAGTGGAGAGGGCCATAAAGGAAAGTTTACTGAGCATAGCACAAGTGGTACAAGGGAGGGGTAGATACTTCTCCCTACTGTGTGTGTGTCCCCTAGTCACACACTGAGTGCCCAACCTTGTGACTATCTCATGAACTTAGCTTAGGTGATTCTATTAGTACCAACTTATTTGCAGGAAAGTGTGTGTGTGTGTGTGTGTGTGTGTGTGTGTGTGTGTGTGTGTTTAAGAAACCAAATGTACAAAGTGCAATCCAAGTACTCCTTACTCTGGGCTGCCTACACTGACTGGCATTCAAAACTCTTAACTATGAGTGCAATAAGAACATTTTTCAGTGGCCGATAAAGGAGCAATTTATACATTTCCTGCTGCTCTTAAAGCTAGAAACCAAATGTCCCCACAGCATACTCTCACTGAAACTTATGTTTTTAGACTATAATTCCCTTATTTTCTGATTTCCTCAGCCTCAACCCCACATTTATCTGAGGGAAGGAGAGGCACATGACATACTTGAAAATCAAAATCATAGGATTTCCCTGCTTTTTGTTTTTGTGTGGTGGTCATTGTGTACTGTCTCCTTATGAATTATGAATTCATTTCACATGGAGAAAGACATTTTGCAGAATGAGACTAAACTTTAAAATAATGAGGTCTTCTTATAAGACATTGTTCTATTTTTTTTTATTTTTTTATTTTTTTATTTTTTTTTAGCAAACTTAGATCTGATGTTAGTTACACACACACAAAAGGAAGATTTAGAAGCTTGTAAAGCCGATAACAGGATAACAGGTATTCAATCTAAACTTCAAGTGGAACTTTCTAGGGGCACTGGAGGTTGAGATGGGATAATGTATTTGCATATACACCATATGTGGAAAGCTGTTCTACCGTTTTATGGAGCAGCAATTGTATTTAGTTTAATGTCTTTTAAGTTCTATAAAAATGGCATTAAGAAATTTCGTTATTTGGACGGTGAACTATCAAAGCTGTGGTCTTAACTCATCATAACACTGATAGTTTGACTCTTTGGGCTTCATTAAGTCAGGGATATAAATATGACCGAGCAACCATATGAAAATGGGAAGTACTTTTAGGGGGGCTTTAGAGGAAAACTGAGTTCGTTACTTTATATTTGTGGATAGATATCATGTTCACTTACTGTGTGATTACATGACCATTCCACTAAAATCAAGATAAACGACTCTCATTAATTCTCAACTTTAGGCCAGGATTTTCCTGAGAACTCAGGAAACAGATGTACCTTAACCAGTTTCTGTCACATTTTCCTTTGTCCCCATTTTCTTCTGTAAATTGCAGAAGCTCAAAACGTGTCCCATAGATGTTGCAAATCAGGGTCCTTTCAAAGGGCCACTGAGCACTCTGTGAGGAGCTTTGAGTAGTGTAAGTGCCACCTATCATGGTTGAGTGGGAACTATAGTGTCATATGTGTGAATATTGGTCCCAGTTGGTAGTGCCTTTTGAGGGCTGTGAGTACCGGGGGGTCCTTGCCAGAGGAAGTACGTCACTAGGAGTGTACTTTAATAAGCTAAAATAGTTTCTTCTCTAAGGTGTATTTGTTTATGTTGTTTTATCACAGTCACTGAGAATTGATTGATATACTCACTGTATCGATGCATCTAATCGTCATCATTAGCATCTGTATTTTTCCTGTTGGATATCTTGAGATTTGGACAATTTGACCTGTGTGTCACAACACCATTGGGGTTTTAGATGACCCTTTCACAGGAGTTGCCTAAGACCATTAAAAAAACACAGACACTTACATTACGTTCCAAAACAGCAGCAAAATTATAGTTATGAGATAACAATGAAATAATCTTATAGTTGGGGTCACCAGAACATGAGGACCTGTAAGAAGGAGTTGTAGTATGAGGAAGGTTGAGAACCGTTGAGGTAAGTAAAAAAAATATAAAGTGTAATAAGAAACTTTGAAGAATTAAAAAATATTTTCAAACCATCATTTAAGTGAAGTTATTAATTGCCATAGCTCTTATCTACAGGTAAGTCCTTCTAGATGTCCCTCACACACACTGGCATGTCAAGTGGTACTGTGTTCAGAATGTGCCTAGGCAGCCATCACATTGAGATTTCATGGGTTCAGCTTCCCAGTCCTATGTTGAAGACTGTTTCATAGCTGACATCCTAGTCTTGCACCTCTGACAATATTCCGGGAATCTCAATGCAGTTGGTATGCTGTAGTTGTCTTAATTGGCATTAGGCACTTCCCAGGTCATAGAGACATCAAGACTGGAAGCAAAGTATCTTCCTCATTATATCTTTTAGCAGAGTTTAAAACTGCATGTTGGAACAACATTACCAACCAACAGGACTCTCCCCTCCCCCAGAGCTTCAGGGACTAAAGCACTGACCGAAGAGAACACGTGGAGGGACCCATGGCTCCAGCTACATATGTATGAGAGGATGGCCTTGTGGGACATCAGTGAGAGGGGAGGTCCTTGGTCCTATGGAGACATGATGCCCAAGCTTAGGGGAATGCTAGGGCAGTAAGGAAGAGATGGGTGGGTGGGGGAACACACTCATAGACGCATGGGAAGGGGGAATGGGATTTTGGTTTGTGGAGGGAAAACCATGAAAACCAATAACATTTGAAACACAAATAAATAACCATTTAAAAAAAAACCTGCATGTTGGAAGAAATAAAGTGACAAGTATAAGCAACATTTTCCCAGTGTTTTGAGATAATTTTTTTTTGCCTGTTGTTGTTTGTTTTGTTTTGGGTATTTTGCCTAGCAGGGGAAAACAAATCTGATTCAAATGACAACTTCCCCTGTTTTCCAAACAATCCTACCCACCTGGGTAACTGAGAATTTTATTTTTTCTCTTGCTGGTGTAGAGTTAGCTAGACAGGATTAAATGTCCTGTCAACGGGTGTTCTATATTAAAAACTCTGAGCTCCTCTTTGTCGACCTAGGCATCTGTGGGGAAATGTGAGGAAGACCCATTCCAAACTGGAAACTACACAACAGTGGCTTGAGTGCTTAAGTGTTGGGAGCTGATAGTTCCAAAAGAATATGCTGATCATAGTACTACTAACTGTTTTAATTTTTCATTCTACTTAAACACTTGTTCGGTTTGGGTTGAGTGTGGCTACTTTTGAATGTGTGTGTATGTGTGTACATCAGGCATGCACATGTGGGTGGGTATGGGGGCCAGATGTTAATGGCAAATCCTCTAAAGTAGAATGATTGCTCATGGCTTGAGTGGGTGCTGGGAACCGAACTTGCGTCCTCAGGAAGATCAGCAGGTGCTCTTAACTGTTGAAAATCTTTCCAGTTCCACTTGCTCCACATTAAGTTAAATGATATTTAAACAACCTATCTTAGAAACACAGGTTATATTTGTAAAATTATGCAATGAAAACAGCATATTATGATTTATACTGAATAAATGCACAAAAGCACATTTATAGGCTAGTATCTATCAGAATAATTTCAGTGACAAATGTTACACTCCTGATTGACCTTAGTAATTCTTTTTCACTTACTGAAACATTTCCAATTACCTCTTAATCCATTTCTAAGCCACATGCCTAGAATGGGGACATATCATTGAAGAATCATGATTTAACAGAATTACTTTTTAGATATTTTGACTTCTCCTAAAATACTTTTAGAACATTTTAAAAATAATTGTACTTTCAAAACTAAATACTTGGATTAGAAAAATGAGGGCAGTGGTGGCGCACGCCTTTAATCCCAGCACTTGGGAAGCAGAGACAGGCAGATTTCTGAGTTCAAGACCAGCCTGGTCTACAGAGTGAGTTCCAGGACAGCCAGGGCTACACAGAGAAACCCTGTCTTGAAAAACCAAAAAAATAAAAAATTTAAAGAAAAATGACAAACAATTTGCTCTTTAGAACATCAGCAATACACTACAGATATCCATATTTTATAAGCAAAAGTAAAAATGGTTTAATTCAGTAATGCTTTTAGTAATATCTGGATTATTGTATAATAATCAAGATTTCTGAGAATCAGAAGTATATCATTCAATACATATAATCCGATTCTGACTAGATGGCAGATTGCCCCCTTCAACTTTGTTTCATCAATGTACACACACAGTTATTGTGATGCAAATCATATAAATATTCTGCACTAATTTGCCCTTAAACTGGACGTCTTGCCAAGTTATTTCCTTGATGGTTAACTGTCTCACATGCTAAAGAATGTCAATCATCTTCAGGGTATAGAGTCCTCAATAGCACATATTGTTAGAAAATACACAATTAGAAAAGAAACTTTTTAGCTGTTTACTAGAAACACTCTCAGAGGTTCTTTGATACAGCTCTGTCCCACAAAGTAAGTTAAAAGTTGTTTGCTGCTTTCTAGAAACAATTGTGCCATTGTGTGTAAGTCTGTTCTCTCTTCAATATAGTGTCAATCAGGGTATTGTGCTGAATGCCACTCCTGTCACTGTAGATTCCCCCCCTCCCCCCCCAGTTTTCCCACTTCACTCTTACAAGAAGATACAAAACTCAAGTCATTCATCAAAGGAAATACAAAGTTAATTTGGCTTTCAAAACCATGCCTGCTGTCATTTTTCTATAGTTAAGATTTTTACCTGAAGCATCCACTGTCTCTCCCCGACATCAGGCTGCAGTAATTAATCATTAAATAGTGATCAAGGTAGTGGGCCCCAGAAATACCTTCGTACAATACCATATGCTAGAGCCAGATGCAAGCTAGTATTTGGAGAGAGGTTGTGCAGGCTGACAGGACCCTGCTGTGAAGCTTAAGTACAGAGTGCCTCTTTCCAAGGACCAGAAGCAGGATACCTGCTCAGGTTGACCTTCCTTACCTGACATCATTTAAAAGACAAAAATGTCAGAGCTAATGTGCTGGTGGTTGAAGCATTTAATCACATTTTAATAAGGACATTAGCATTATCCCACACTGTACCTTATTTATTTTTCAGTTTGTTTTGTCCCTTATAAGCAAAATCAAATAACTTTAGCAACGTGTATTACATACCAATAGAAGGAACTTTAAAATTGTTTTCTTGCCGATGAAATCAACGGAAACAAATTGTGTGTGTGTGTGTGTGTGTGTGTGTGTGTGTGTGTGTGTGTATACACTATATATTATACATGATTATATATAATATATATAATACGCATTCTTTTTTTTTACTTGGATATAGCTGGAAGAAATATGTAGCTTGCTTGCAATGACTTCAAAGGCTATGTACAAAAAATGAAACACAAAATGTCTAAAAAAAAAATGTCTAGTGCTTGATATTCCACTGAGAGTTAATAGAGACCATAATGGAAGTTCTTAAATGACATGTTTGAACTTCATTTAAGGTATATTTATTAGCAGTTGGAGCTGCCTAATAAAGATAGACTCCTTTGTCCTGAGATACAATGGTCTCTTTTTTGTAGAGCTCTGTTTACAGATGGCAATGGGCTTGTAGCAGGACTCTCATGAAGAAGCAACTGCTTCAATACCAAAATTCTAGTAAGACTGAACATTTTCAATCTGCTTAATAATTTTTATATATGTACTCTTATACTGGGCATTATACTGACTAATTCAGTTTGAAATTGTACTCTAGACACAATTCAGCCTTTCCAGGTTTCTGAGAAGACAGAACACTCCAGAGAATAAAGAGAGATTCTTTGTCCTCTAATGCAAATGACAAGTTTTCTGGGTTTACATTAGAAACATTTTATTTATTCTCTCAATTCTTGCAACATTCACTAATACCTAAGTCTTCTGACTTCCTTTTGAATACAATATATCAGAGGGCATTTTCCAAATTTAAAAATTTACTAGAGAAAATTTCCAATCACAGTACTTTCTGTAATTTTTAATTAGACTCACAATTATTAACCTTAAATTAATGATGCTTAGCAAACGTGGTATGGTTTGACATTGATGTCTGTAGTTCAGCATTACTTTATGCCCACTACATAAAGAAAGCAGCCCCAATTCAGAGGAAAGCATGAGTCTAGAGTCTACATGGATGTGGTATACAAACATGGATGCAGGCAAAATCTTTATAGATAAGAACAACACAAACAAGCATTCTAGAAACAGTAAAGTGGTGCTGACGGTGGATAGAAGCGAGAGAGCACAGTTACACTGTCCACACTTCCTGTATAATGGATGTGTGGCTCTTGGGCAAAGCTAGATGCCATTTGGAGGGACTCTTGGTTGATGTGTGTGTGTGTGTGTGTGTGTGTGTGTGTGTGTGTATGCCAGATGCTTTCATATGTGAACTTACAAAAGGGGGCATTTAAGGCTGGCTGTGACTCACTAGCCCTTGGTCCTCTTCCTTTGTTAATGTAAAGAAAATTAAATTACAAGATGTTTCACTAATAGAAATGAGCATAGAAACATAAACTCTGCTTCTTGATGCTTCAAACATGCTGATCTTTTATGTTTCTTTATAATTTTATTTTGGGGATTCAATGGCATATTTCTTCACACTTAAGTTTAAAACTGACTTCAATTGGAGGGATGACGACTTTCTGTCTCCTGACTGCTTTGAAAATAAGATCTGTTGATTTGAATGCATTTGTTTCAGGAGCTGGTGGTGTCTATCTTTAGTTGAAAGTTTTTGGTGTTTTGTAGCTGATGGATGTTTTGTAGCTGCTGAGATCTACCTTCAGCATGTAGTTTCAAGACCATTTGTGGTGAATACATTTGCGAAGTCATTGTTATCTCTCCCTAAAATTCTTAGTATCTAAAATATTAAGAAAGAAAGGCAATTTCTCATGGCTGGTGTTTCTGATGATTAATATTCTTTCAGTGTGTCCTAATTTCAATTTTTATTTCTTCCTTCATCTTATTTTATGTTACGTTTTTTATCATATCGCTAAAATGACAATATTTTCTTGACTTAAATCATGGGAATAGTCTCCCAAATAAAATTTATCCCCTAAAATGTATTTGAAAAAATAATTAATGTTTTGTCAGGACAGAATAGACTGGTAAAATTAACTGTTTTCATTCTGGAATATCTATTTTGTTCTACCACTTAAAAATTCTTTTGAATAGATGAGTTATCAATATGTCTCTCTATATATATATCTATCTCTCTCTCTCTCTCTCTCTCTCTCTCTCTCTCTCTCTCACTCACACACACACACGTACACACACACACACACGTGTGTGTGTGTACGTGTGTGTGTACGTGTGTGTGTGTGTGTATTGTGTGTTCAGAGATTTAGACTTTAAACAAGAAATCTTTCAGGTCTCTGTGTTTAGAATATGTCTCAATTCTTCAATCTTAATGGAAATTTTGGGAGATCATAAGTTAGTGTTGTGGATAAAAGTGTGTTAGATGTAAAAACAATATTAACATACTATTCTTGTGCCATGATCTTGCCAAAAGATTGCTCTGTATAGGATTGAGGAGGGAAAAGTAGATTTCCCAAGAGTAGATATGTAGCACTTACAATCCCTAACAGATACACTTTAAAATATTCTAAAGAAATTGCTAATGGAGACTTGCACCATCCAAGCAGATGTGTGACACTTGTGGAATGTTTTAAATACCCAAATGGAAATGCCCAGAGCTTCTGGAGATTGCCCCCATTTGAGTGTCACTGAAGAGATACATAAATTAATTCCACGAGAGGATCAGTTTCCTGGAAAATACTGTGTGTCATTCACAGTGTAAATGTAAAGTGATCAAAGTCACTTTTAATTAAAGCCCCTTCTTAGTTCACTAAGGAATACTGAGAGAATGTCAAACTCTATTAATGTACTCCATTATGACTTTGACTGTATTTTACAACGTGAAAATTTTTCACTTTTATGGTGCCATCAGCTTGTTACTTAATAAGAAATGTTTTATTGACATTTATGTTCTTTACTTAATGATGTGTATTTAAATGATGGCTGTCATCTTCATTAGACACCACTACTGAAAGACGAATAGGGACACCTTGTCTAATTCCTACTGTAGAAGCAGAGACTATATCCTTGGACTAAACACTGCCAATTGAGATAGAGAGTTCTGTATTTATTTATGTATTATTTACAGCATAATCACAGCTCCCCTTTCTTCTCTCTTCTCAGTCCCAACCTTAGAAACCCCTCACTCAATTGCCCCCTTCTCTGACCTTTACAGAAGGACAGCCTCATCCAGGTACCATCTCACACTGGGGCATCCTTCACCATTTTCAGCAGGACTAGGGACATCCTTTGCCACTGAGGCCCATACAGGCAGTCCACATAGGAGGAAAGGGATCCAAAGGCAGTGAACAGAGACCAAGACAGCCCCCACTCCAATTGTTAGGAGACGCAATGAAGACCACGCTGCACATTTGCTTAAATGTGTAGGGAATCAAGGCTCAGCTGCTGTATGCTCCATGATTGATGGACGTGACTCTGTGAGCCCCAATGGTCCCAGGCTAGTTGACACTGTAGGTCTTCTTGTGATGTCCTTGACCCTCCAACTGGCTCACTTCTATCGCCTACTTTCCTAAAAGTCTCCCTGGGCTCCACCTAGTGTTTAGTTGTAGATCTCTGCATCTGCATTCTTCTGCTATGGAAGAAACATCTCAGGAAGCAGTTCTGCTGGGTTCCTGTCTCCAAGCATAGCTGAGGATCATTAATGGTGTCTGAGGTTGCGTCTCCTACATGGGATGGATTTCAAGTTTGAGCAGTCATTCAGTGGCCATTCCTTCAGTCTCTGCTCTATCTCTTGTAGGCAAGACAATTTTGGGTCAAAGGTTTTGTGAGTGAGTTGATGTCCCCCCCCCTCCCTCCTTTGGAAGTCCTACCTGGCTACAAGATGCAGCCACTTAAGTCTCAATGTCCCCCTTTGGTAGGAATCTCTGCTACAGTCACCCCTATAGACTCCCTGTATCCTCCCCCTTCCCAGCTAGTTGCCAGAGAGGCTCCACACCACCCTGCTGAAGATTTCTGATTGTTACCCCAAGTCCCTTTGCCCACCCTCTCTCCACACCTGATCACCGTGCCTCTTCCCTTCCTCACCCCCTCTATTAGACGTTTCCCCTCTCCATCCACCCCCACTAATTATTTAGTTGCCCCTTCTGAGTGAGATTCCCACATCCTCTCTTATGACTTTAAAACACCCTTCCTTTGGGTCTGTGGATTATAGCATGGTTGCCCTGCATTTTAAGGCTAATACTCAATTATAAGTGAGTACATGCCAAATATAAGTGAGTACATGCTTATAATTGAGTATTGTACTGGCTCTGGGTTATCTCTCTCAGGATAATATTCTCAAGCTCCACCCATTTGCCTGCAAAACTCATGATGTCTTTCTAATAGCTGAAGAGTATTCCATTATGTAGATGTACCACATTTTCTTTATCCACTCTTCAGTCGAAAGACATCTAAGCGTTTCCAGTTTCTGGCTATTACTAATAAAGCTGTTATGAACAGTGTGGAGCAAGTGTCCCTGTGGTACAACTGAGCATCTTTTGTATATATGCCCAGGAATGGTATAGCTGGGTCTTCAGATTGAACTATTCCCAGTTTTCTGAGATACCACCAAATTGATTTCCACAGTGGTTGTGTAAGTTTGTACTCCCACTAGCAAGGAAGGAGTGTAACCCTTGTTCCACATGCTTCCAACATGAGCTGTTGATTTTGATTTGTTTTGTTTTGCTTCTTTTTTGTTATATTTTTTGTTTACATTTAAAATGGTCCCCCCCCACAGAAACCCCCAAACCCATCCCCCCTCCCCTTACTCACCAATCCACCCACTCCCACTTCCCTGTCCTGGCATTCCCCTACACTGGGGCATCGAGCCTTCACAGAACCAAGGGCCTCTCCTCCCTTTGATGTTCAACAAGGCCATCCTCTGCTACATATGTAGCTGAAGCCATGGGTCCCTCCATGTGTACTCTTTGGTTGGTGGATTAGTCCCTGGGAACTCTGGAGGTACTGGGTGGTTCATATTGTTGTTCCTCCTATGGTGCTGCAAACCCCTTCAGGTCCTTGAGTCCTTTCTCTAGCTCCTCCATTGAAGACCCTATACTCAGTTCAATGGTTGGCTGAGAGCATCCACCTCTGTATTTGTCAGGCACTGGCAGAGCCTCTCAGGAGACAGCTATATCACGTTCCTGTCAGCAAGCACTTGTTGGCATCCACAATAGTGTCTGGGTTTTGTAACTGTACATGGGATGGATCCCCAGGTGGGGCAGTCTCCTGATGGTCTTTCATTCAGTCTCTGACCCACACTTTGTATCTCCTCCTGTGGGTATTTTGTTCCCTCTTCTAAGAAGGACCAGAGTATCCATACTTGGGACTTCCTTCTTCTTGAGTTTCATTAGGTTTGCGAATTGTATCTTGTGTATTCCGAGCTTCTGGGCTAATATCCACTTGTCAGTGAGTGGATACCATGTGTGCTCTTTTGTGATTGGGTTACCTAACTCAGGATAATGTTTTCTAGTTCCATCCATTTGCCTAAAAATATCATGAATTCATCAGTTTTAATAGCTGAGTAGTATTCCATTGTGTAAATGTACCACATTTTCTGTATCTATTCTTCTGTTGAGGGACATCTGGGTTCTTTCCAGCTTCTGGCTATTATAAATAAGGCTGCTATGAACATAGTGGAGGATGCGTCCTTATTGCATGTATCTTAGCCATTTTGACAGGGTTGTTTTGATTTGCATTTCCCTGAATACTAAGAATATTGAACATCTCTTTAAGTGTTTCTTGGCCATTTGAGATTCCTCTGTTGAGAATTTTTTAATTGGGTTATTTGGATTGTTGGCATCTAATTTGTTGAGTTTTTATGGATTTTGGATACTAGACCTCTGTCAGATATAGTGTTGGTAAAGATCTGTTCCCAATCTGTAGACTACTGTTTTATTCTATTGACAGCATCCTTTGCCTTACAAAGCATTTCAGTTTTATGAGGTCCCATTTGTTAATTATTGATGTTAGAGCCTGAGCCACTGGTGTTCTGTTCAGGAAGTTGTCTCCTGTACCAGTGTTCTAAGACTAATCCCCAATTTATTTTCTATTACTGTCACTATATCCAGTTTTATGTTGAGGTCTTTGATCCACTTCCACTTGAGTTTTATGTAGCATGATAAATATTGATCTATTTGCATTCTTCTAAATGCAGACATCCAGTTACACCAACATCATTTACTGGAGATGTTTTCTTTTTTCCATTGTATGTTTTGACTTCTTTATCAAAAATCAAGTGTCTATATGTGCATGAGTTTATTTCTGTCTTTGATTCATTTGCCTTGATTGAACTGTCTATCTCTGTACCAATACCATGAAGATTTTTATCACTATTGCTCTGTAGTACAGGGATGGTGATTCCTCCAGAACTTCTTTTATTGTTTAGAATTCATTTTGCTATTCTTGCTATTTTGTTTTTACATATGAAGTTGAGAATTTCTCTTTTAAGTTCTGTAAAGGATTGTGATTATTTCATTCTCCATAATGCTAGTTTAACTGCTGGTCTGCATGTAAAAGAATGATAATTGATCCACATTTATCACCTTGTACAAAGTTCAAGTCCAAGTGGATCAAGGACCTCAACATAAAGCCAGATACACAGAATATAATAGAAGAGAAAGTGGGAAATAGCCTCAAACACATTGCCACAGGAGAAATTTTCCTGACTAGAGCATCAGTGGTTCAGGTTCTAAGACCAAGACCTGACAAATGGGATCTCAGGAAAATTAAAACCGCAATCTACAGATTGGATTAAGATCTTCACTAACCCTATATCTGATAAAGGTCTATAATCCAAAATATATAAAGAACTCAAGAAGTTGGGCTCCAAAATACTAAATACAGGGATACAGAGGTAAACAGAGACTTCTCAACAGACTAATCTCAAATGGCCAAGAATCACTTAAAGAAATCTTCAACATCCTTAGTCATCAGGGCAATACAAATCAAAACATCCCTGAGATTCCACCTTATACCAATCAGAATGGCTTAGAAGAAAAGGGGAAATGGGAGGGGTGAAGAATTTGTGAGGGAGGGATCAGGAAAGGGGACAACATTTGAAATGTCAATACATAAAATAATTAATAATTTTTTAAAGATAAAAATTTGTTGAAAAGGCATCTTTTTTCCACTGGATGGTTTTAGCTCCTTTGTCAAAGATCAAATGACCATAGGAGTGTGGATTCATTTCTGGGTCTTCAATTCTGTTCCATTGATCTACATGTCTGTTACTGTACCAATACCATGCAGTTTTTAACACTATTGCTCTGTAGTACAGCTTGAGGTCCGGGATACTGATTCCCCCAGAGGTTCTTTTACTCTTGAGAATAGTTTTAGCTATTCTGGGTTTTCTGTTATTCCAGATGAATTTTTGAATTGCTCTTTCTAACTCTAGGAGGTCAACATGCAGAAGAATGCAAATTGACCCATCCTTATCTCCTTGCACTAAGCTCAATTCTAAGTGGATCAAAGATCTCCACATAAAACCAGACACACTGAAACTAATAGAAGGGAAACTAGGGAAGAACCTTGAACATATGGGCACAGGGGAGAATTTCCTGAACAGAACTCCAATAGCTTATGCTCTAAGATCAAGAATAGACAAATGGGACCTCATTAAATTACAAAGTTTTTGCAAGGCAAAAGACACCATCAAAAAGACAAAGCGGCAACCAACTAACTGGGAAATGATCTTTACCAACCTTACATCCGACAGAGGGCTAATATCCAAGATATACAAAGAACTCAAGAAGTTAAACTCCAGAGAGGCAAGTAACCCTATTAAAAAATGGGGTACAGAGCTACACAAAGAGTTCTCACCTGAAGAATATCTAATGGCTGAGAAGCACCTAAAGAGATGTTCATCATCCTTAGTCATTAGGGAAATGCAAATCAAAACAACCCTGAGATTCCATCTCACACCAGTCAGGATGGCTAAGATCAAAAACACAGGAGACAGCAGTTGTTGGCGAGGATGTGGAGAAAGAGGAACACTCCTCCACTGCTGGTGGAATTGCAGGCTGGTACAACCACTCTGGAAAGCAGTCTGGCGGTTCCTCAGAAAACTGGGCATGACACTTCCGGAGGATCCGGCTATACCACTCCTGGGCATATACCCAGAGACTTTACCTGCATGCAATAAGGACACATGCTCCACTATGTTCATAGCAGCCTTATTTATAATAGCCAGAAGCTGGAAAGAACCGAGATGTCCCTCAACAGAGGAATGGATTCAGAAGATGTGGTATATTTACACAATGGAATACTACTCTGCAATTAAAAACAATGAATTCACGAAATTCCTAGGCAAATGGTCAGAACTTGAAAATATCATCCTTAGTGAGGTAACCCAATCACAAAAGATCACACATGGTATGCAGTCACTGATAAGGGGATATTGACCCAGAATCTCAGAATACCCTAGACACAATCAGCATATCAATAGATTTCTAAAAAGATGGAAGGAGAGACCCCTGGTCCTGGAAAGACTGGATGTAGGGGAACGCCAGGACAGAGTAATGAGAGGGGGTTGAATGGAGAAAAGAGGGAGGGAAGGGGGCTTATGGGACTTTCGGGGAGGGAGGAAACGGGAAAGGGGAAGTGATTTGGAATGTAAATTAAAAAAATAAAATTAAATTTAAAAAAAAATTTAAGTGACAACAGATGCTGGCGAGGATGTGGAGAGGAAAGAACACTCTTCCATTGCTGGTGATATTATAAACTAGTATACCCACTCTGGATATCAATCTGCTGGTTCCTCAGAAAATTGGAAATAGTTCTACCTGAAGATCCAGCAATACTGCTCCCAGGCATATATTCAAAAGATGTTCCACCATACCAAAAGGATATGTGCACCATTATGTTCATAGTGGCTTTATTTGTAAAAGCCAGAAGCTAGAAAGAACCCAGATGTCCATCAACCAAAATAAAGAAAATGTAGTTAATTCACACACTGGAATATTATTCAACTATTAAAAACAAGGACATCATGAATTTTTCAGGCAAGTGAATGGAACTAGAAAATATCATCCTGAGTGAAGTAACACAGATCCAAAAGACAAGCATGGTATGCACTCACTGATAAGTGGATATTAGCCAAAAACTTCAGTATACAAGCCACAGACAATATTAGGTTTAACAAAAATGAAGGCCCAAGTATGGAGAACTCTCCAATTTATTTATGGAGGCCTTTAATGCTATGAACTTAGTACTGCTTCCATTGCGTCCCATAATCTTGGATATGTTGCACCTTCATTTTCACTGAATTCTCGAAAGTTTTTAATTTCTTCCTTTACTCTAGAATTTCTTTAATTTCTTTATTTATTTCTCCCTGACCCAGAAATCAATGATTAGGGAGGTGTCAGTTTCCAAAATAGTGTATGCCGTCTGGTGTTTCAGTTGTTGAAGTTTATTTTAATCTATAATGGTCTAATAAAATACAGATATGTCTCAATTTTCTTGTATCTATTGAGGCTTGTATTGTGACTTACTATATGGTCAATTTTGGAGAAGGTTCAGTGAGGTGTGGATGAGAAGATATATTCTTCTGTGTTCATGTGAAATGTTCTGTAAATATCTGCTGTGTAGTTTTTGTTTGGATGACTGTTGATTGGGGAGAGTAAGGTGCTGAAGTCTCCACTATTAATGTATGGGGTTCAGTGTGTGATTTTAGCTTTATCAGCATTTCTTTTACAAATGCAGGGGCCTTTGTGTTTAGGGCATTGGTTTTCAGAATTGAGATAACCTCTTGGTAAATTTTCACTTTGATAATTATGAAGAGTTCTTCCCCATCTCTTTTGGCTACTTTTGGTCGAAAGTCTATTTTATCAGATATAAGAACGGCTACTCCAGCTTGTTTCTTGGGTCCATTAGTTTGAAAAACTTTTTTCTATCCATTTCCTCTGAGGTTACATCTATCTTTAATGATAAGATACATTGCTTGTATGCAGCAGAATTATGGACCCTGTTTTTAGATCCAGCCTATGTCTTTTATTGGGAGATTGTGTCCATTGATGATGAGAGATTAATGACCAGTGATTTATATTCTTGTTATTTTGATGTTGTTGTTATTAGTGTGTGTATATATATGTGCATGCATGAGTGTGTGTATATATATATTGAGTGTATGTACTGTGTATGTATTCTTCCCTTGCTTTGTTTTGCTTGTATGGAATTACTTATTTCCTGTGTTTTCTTGGGTGTGGTTCTGCTCATTGGGTTGAAATTTTTCTTCTGTATGGTTGGATCTGTGGATAGTTATTGTTTGAATTTGGTTTTGTTTGGAAATAGCTTGCTTTCTCAATATACAGTGATTGAGAGTTGTGCTGGGTATAGTATTGTAGGCTGGCATCTGTGAATTTCTTTTTTTTTATTATTTATTTTATTTTATTTTTTTAATTTACATTCCAAATCACTTCCCCTTTCCCGTTTCCTCCCTCCCCGAAAGTCCCATAAACCCCCTTCCCTCCCTCTTTTCTCCATTCAACCCCCTCTCGTTACTCTGTCCTGGCGTTCCCCTATATCCAGTCTTTCCAGGACCAGGGGTCTCTCCTACCATCTTTTTAGAAATCTATTGATATGCGGATTGTGTCTAGGGTATTCCGAGATTCTGGGTCAATATCCCCTTATCAGTGACTGCATACCATGTGTGTTCTTTTGTGATTGGGTTACCTCACTAAGGATGATATTTTCAAGATCTGACCATTTGCCTAGGAATTTCGTGAATTCATTGTTTTTAATTGCAGAGTAGTATTCCATTGTGTAGATATACCACATCTTCTGAATCCATTCCTCCGTTGAGGGACATCTGGGTTCTTCATCTGGAATAACAGAAAACCCAGAATAGCTAAAACTATTCTCAAGAGTAAAAGAACCTCTGGGGGAATCAGTATCCCGGACCTCAAGCTGTACTACAGAGCAATAGTGTTAAAAACTGCATGGTATTGGTACAGTAACAGACATGTAGATCAATGGAACAGAATTGAAGACCCAGAAATGAATCCACACTCCTATGGTCACTGTGAATTTCTTTTAGAGGACTTTCTAGGTTTTAGAATCTCTGTTGAGAAGTTGGGTATAATTCTGATAGTTCTGCCTTTGTATGTTACTCTGCAGCTTTTAATATTCTTTCTTTGTTCTGTACATTTAGTGTTTTGATTATTATGTCGCAGCAGATTTTCTTTTCTGGTGCAATCTAATTGGTATTCTGTAAGCATCTTGTATGTTTAGTGGCATCACTTTCTTTAGTTTGGGATCTTTATTTTCCTAAGATTTTTGTTGAAAATATTTTCTGGTCCTTGCATCTGGGACTTTTCATCTTCTTCTATTCCTAATATTCTTTAGTTATCTTTTCATGGTATTTTGGATTTCCTGGGTGTTTTGCAACAGGAACTATTTTAGATTTAACATTTTCTTTGACTGGTGTATCAATTTCTTCTATAGCAACCTCTACATCTGAAATTCGCTCTGTCATCTCTTGTATTTTGTTGGGGATGTTGTATCTGTTGCTTCTGTTATCTTCCCTAAGTTTTCCATCTCCAGGATTCTCTCAGTTTGTGTTTTCTTCATTGATTCTATTTCTATTATCAGTTCTTGAATCATTTTATATATTTCCTTCACCTATTTAATTTTATTTTCATAAGAGATTTGTTTGTTTCCTCTTTAAAGGCCTCCATCATCTTTATAAGATTGATTTAAAGTCATTTTCTTGTGCTTTGGTTGTGTTAGGATACAAAGGGCTTGCTGTAGTAGGATAGCTGTGCTCCAAATGTGTCTGTCACGTTGCCCTTGCTTTTGTTGATTTTGTTCTTCTGCTAGCCTTTAGCCATCTGCTTGTAACCAAATGTTCCTGTTGTAGAAGATATTAGGAGGGGGCCAAACCTTTGATGATTCTGGTGTGGCAGGCCTCTGATGGGTATCTTTGAGATAAACAATAGATCTTTGTGGAGGGGCAGTGCAAATTTCCCAGCAGTCCAGTGTGACCATAGAGGCAGTGTGGGTAGGAAATTGGAGAGGGGGGAAGGACAGAGAGGTGGCAGCAGAGTGGCACTCTGGGTGACAGTGTGCCACTCTTGGCAGCTGCACATGCCCCAGAAGACTTGGTCAGGGGCAAAGGAAATGGATGCAAAGAGGGAATCCAACCTGTATGCTTCCATATCTACAGGTCTGATGAAGGTAGGCAGAGAAATGACTGGACAATGGATGTGTGGGGGACAGGAGCCAAGTTCAGTTATTTTTAACTGAAATCTGTAGAAGTCTCAGACTCTAGGTTTTTTTGAAATGATGTTTGCTGAAAAATGAAATGTATGCATATTGTAATACACTAAGACTGACAATAGTTTAACAAAAAAAATATCAGGCTTAAAATATCAGAAGTTATTACTCTATCAGTGTCCTTTTATGTACAAAACTAGTGACTATTTTCCTTTGTCATTAGTTTATCATTGATGCTCAAAAAAAAAAAAACCTTTCCCTTCAAAAATTTTGTAGATTTTAACTTGAACTCAACTTTTATTGATTTTATTAACTTTAAACAAGAGAGTGGGAATTTACTTTGTGCGTTATCAACTGATAATTGGCCACTGTTTGCTCTTAAAGTCGTATTCACTGTCTTGTTCTTAAATAAAACATGGCCAATGAAGTCGTATTTCCTAAAGGGAGTATGTGTAAAATAAACACACTAAGCAAAATTGAAGGTACTTTATTCAAACATGGGCAGTATAGTTATTTAACAACTTTTCCCAGTGAAGTACTGAATAGGAACAAATGGTACCACTGAAGCTTATATGTCTCACAGCCATGTTATTTTCATATTTATTTTGAATTCCTGTAATTTCATCAGACACAAGGGTAGCATTGTTCATCCTCCAGCCTTGTATTTATCTTGTATTCAGTGTCACTTCTCTATTGACATATTCTTCTAGAGGTCTGTGGAATCAGCATCTTAGATGAGCCTAAAGGCCTTTTACTTCTTCCAATATTGGATCTTGGTTGTTCTTACATATCGTAAAATAATGCTAACAACCATGTGTGCCTTCCCAAGCTGAGACCCAAATGCTAATGCAATTTCTGTGTTGCTTTCATCAGGACAAGAACCAGTTGCTATGTCAGAAACCAACTGACAGTCATTCTTCAAACATGTTAGAAAAGCAGCATGGTGGAGCTTCTCTCTACCCAGCCTCTACCATCACAGGCATCCAGGTCCAGGTCTCTTTAGACATCCCAACTGCCAACACCAGTGACTCTTGAAAGAATCTAGGTCTCACACACCCTGGTATTTCCCACTTAATTCTCTGAGCCATTTTAAAAGGTAGAGCATTAACATAGCATAGTTGAACATTATTGTTTGAAGTCATTATTCTGCTACTAGTAAGTTCTTGAAAATAGTTCTGTCAGCTAATATGTCTTCCTCTCACTGAAAATGTTTTGTGTAAGGGTTGCCACACAAGGGATGAGATACCATTATTTTCTTAGTTTAAATGAACACATATTGGTACAATCCTCTCATTGATGTTTCATAAACCCAGAAGGAAAAGATTCATTATCTATTATCCAAGAATGTAGGGTAAAAAGTCTCAAAATTAACTTGGCAATTCAAATAAATAGTATCACATAATGGGAACAATTTACCCACTACTCTTAACAAAAAAAACAAAACAAAAGAAAAAAAGATTTATTTGTTAACTAATGAACTAGCCATAAAGAGATGGGCCCTAAATTAAATAATTTTAAGAACTATATAACACCAAGAAATTTCATATATATAATTACTTGGTGTTATATGTATGTATATATATATATATATATATATATATATATATATATGTGTGTGTGTGTGTGTGTGTGTGTGTGTATTCACACTTAAAATTTTCTAGTTTTTCTTATATTTATTGTACAACAGTGGTGGATGTCTAAATTTTAGGAAAAATGCAGAAGCAAGTCAAAACACAGAGAGAAACTAACTCACAAATCAAACAACAAAAACCTAAACTTACAAGAATAAAAATGTGCCTTGGTTGATAGTGTTTGCTAAAGTAGTGTGTAGTTCTAGGTTTGATTTCCAGACCCACATGAAGCCAGCCAGATATAATGGTGTAAGTCTGAGTCCCAGAAGGGTAGAGATGGCATCAGGATGTGCTGAAGCTCTGGGGTCCATCCTCAGCAGTATGAAGAGTTTAAGGCCAGCCTTGGATGCATGGAACACTGTATCAAAACACAAAACAAAGAAGAAACAAAATCCTCAAGACTGTGATTAGTTCTACCCAGGCTTTTACAAACCACTCAGATTCTCAGGAAACTGCAGTGAATAATTAATTGCATGCAAAAAGAACACTTCCTATCTTTAACTGTGGCTTTATAAATTATAATAATTTATAAGGGATGACAAAAGAATTAAATTTATATAAACTTCATCTATACTATTGAAACTTTGAGGTTACAAAGATTTTAAAGTGTACCCATTTCATTACTGATCAAAGAATTTTCGTTTTTGTTATATTTAAAAGTTACAGGGTATTTTGAAAGTAGGGTCAGGACTACACCTATTTTCTGACTGTTAGTGTTAGGAAAATTGCAAAAAGATTCAATAGTTAACAAAAGTTACTTCGATTTCATACCTGAGTGACTAATAATCACATTTGTTTTAGTAATTAATTAAGTGTAGCTTTGTTCATGTCTGATAGTGCTTGCCTTTGGTGTGTTGTTTGTGTTGACTTCCTAATTTCTCAGGTGACACAAGGGCTTGGGTATCATTAAATAAAGAAGTCTGGCTTCAGTGGAATTTACATAGCGTTTGTCACTGCTCCAATGCTCTAGAAATAAGCCCAGATTAGACACAGAACCTTTATAATCAATGCTTTAAAATGGAACAACCCATTTGAGTCAACTTTACATAAATATACCATCGATCTACAGATTTACTAATTACAGCTCCTCATTTTGAGCATGTCTGAAACCTTTTTTACAAATTACATTTAGTCCACTTGATGGTATAATTTGATTATTTCATGATCGATATAAATAGGAGTAAGGAATTAAAGTAATGGGTTCTCTAAAGGAGCAATTTGCTTAATGCCTGCTCAAGAGAGACCAGAAATAAAAACATAAAAGCCAAAGTGCTATCTGTGCACTTTTGACTAGAAGTAGATGTGATCATGTGAAGGTGAAGAAGAAAAGTAGAAGTGAAAAAAATCACACAGAATTCAAAATTAAATTGGAGATAAAATTTAGTTGACCACTTGCTAGGATCTATATTAGACCTATTCTCCAACTACCCCTGAAATTATTTTTTTCTTGAAATTAAAATTACTAGAAATGCCCTTCATTTAGGGTTCCTTTGATTATAAGCTTGTTTCAAATATGAATGCATGAATGGATACACAAACATGCTTGTGCTTCTTAACCAAGAGGGAAAGAGAAAAGGTAATGATAATCCATTCATAGGAAATACTGAAATTTGTTCTGTTCTAGAAAGAATGACCATAATCTTAGAGCAGATAATTAAAATTGAGAAGTTTTAAAATATCAACTGTGTATAATACAGTTTGAATACAAAAGTTTGAACCTCAAAAGAAGTTTCCACATAAAAGGAGACATAACAAACCAATCTTTGTCTTGTGGTTCAGTGGACATTACCCTTTCCATCCCTTCAGTAGAAGGAGTCTAACCATGATTAACTTAATATGCTGCCCGGAGACCTTATTACTTGGTAGATTGTGATTGTTTTGTTGTGTGCTTAACATGACACCTGAACACCTGTGAGAGTCTTCAAAGGACTTTAGACAATGAGCAAGGGAAAGAAATAAACTTCATGAAGAAAGTTCTCAAAAAGGGAGCAGAAGATAAATAATGAAATATTTCACTATCCCTTGAGAAGTCAGGGGTAGCATGGATTTTTAAGCAGAAAAAACTATAAAAAATTTACATTTAGAAGTCTTTAGAGGAGTCCAAACTCTACTTGTCATGAAAATATAGAATTTAATTGAAAAAATTAAACCAATATAGCATTTAACACTTTTGTCAGACAGATTCTAGTGGCAAGAAATGGGTAATATAGGCATAAAACAGTGCAAGCATTTACTATGAAGAAGCCTGAGAAATTCTTGACTCTCAAAACTCAAACCAGGATTAGGTCTGGACAGAATAACAAAATGTAATTTCTTTCCTGTATTCAGTATCATTCATGATCATCAGTTGTTATAATATTCACGTCTGTTACTTGTGAATTCTGATCCCAGGTAAGATGTTCTCCTGGGAATTTACTCCAGTTCAGTTTTGGGCTTCGCTAAATGGGAAGTCTCCATCAAATCTCTCTCTGGATCTTGGAGATCCATGGAAAAGTAGATTTCAGAGGGGATGGATGACTTCAAGGAAACACACCTTCCAGTGACAACAGGACTGCTGATATATGACCTCATAAATACTGTAGCATCACTCTGAGGGCCTGCACAAGTTGAAGCCAGAGAGGGTCCCAGACCTGAAAGGAGGATATAGACATGAGAAAAATCTGCAATGAATACCTGCTGGCAAAGGACAAATTAGTTTCTTCCAGTAAAGTTTCATTAGGTGAATTAACTACATTTAAGTTCAGGGACCCATGCCCTGGAGTAGTTGCCCACACACAATAAGATCAATGATATTTTTCTAGATTTGTTCTTATAGCATATTACTCTGTTTAGGTTTGTATTTTTCTTATTGGTCATTTGCTTACATATTTAAGTTTTCTTTTTGGCAAAACTGAATTGTGAGGAGTTTTTCTGAGAGTCTCAGGGTAAAGAATCCTCTCAGTTGGCACTCAGTCAAAACCCGATGAATCAATAAGTGATAGTCTGAGCTCATGAATGAACACAGGAAAACATAGACTAACTAAATTTCACCTAGCATTTATACACAACACCTATATTTATATATACAAATATATTCACACATATATAATAGATATCTGTATATCTGTGTAATAAATGTATATATGTTAAAGCTGTTTTAAATATATAATGCATATACATATGTATATATACACTAAAAATCTTTTCTTTCTTTTTTATTGTTAATCATTTTATTTGTTTACATTTCAAATGATGTCCCCCTTCCCGATTTCCCCTTCACAAAACCCTGTCCAATCCTACCTTACCTCCTCCCCTTTCCCTCTATGAGGGTGCTCCTCCTTACACTCACCCACTCCCACCTCACCCCTCTAGTATCCTCCTACGCTAGGACATCAAACCTCCACAGGACTGAGGTTTTCCCATCCTATTGATGCCATCCTTTGCTACATATGCATCTGGAGCCATGGATCCCTCCATGCATAATCTTTGGTTGGTGAGTTAGTCCCTGGGAACTCGGGGGTGGGGTGGGGTGTGGCATAAGGGTAGAGAGTTCCAGTTAGTTGATATTGTTCTTCCTAAGGGGTTGCAACTCCCTTCAGCTCCTTCAGTCCTTTTCCCAACTCTTCCATTGGGGTCCCTGGGCTCAGACCAATGGTTAGTTGTGAGTATCTGCATCTGTATTAGTCAGGGGCTGGCAGAACCTATCAAGGAGGTTCCTGTCAGCAAGTGCTTTGTAGCATCAGCAATAGTGTGAGGGTTTGGTGCCTGCAGATGGGATGGATCCCCATGTGGGGCAGTCTCTGGATGGCCTTTCCTTCAGTCTCTGCTCCACACTTTGTCCCGGTCTTTCCTTTGTTCATTTCTGGGTTAAAAATTTTGAGATGGGTGGGTGGCCCCATCCCTCAACTGGGGGCCATGCCTATCTAATGGAGATAGTCTCTACAGGTTCTATCTCCTCTTTGTTAGGTAGTTCTCTAAAGTTATCACCATAGGATCCTAGGAGCTTCTTGCTTCTGTGTATTGGAGGCTGGCGAGATAACTTGCTGATTAAGAGTGTTTGCTTTTCTGGCTGAGGACCTGGCTTCAATACCCAGAACCCCAATGACAGACAGCCCATAACCTTTTATGATTCCAGTTTCAAGGGAGCTGATGCCCTCTTCTGGTCCTCACAGGCACTGTGTGTACACAGTCATAAATATTCATGGAGCCAAACACTGATACACATAAAAATAAAATAAATGAAAATGTAAAGCATTTTAAAGTCAGTAGAAAGGGGCAGAAAAAGAAAATAAAGTCTAAGGGTCTGATATTGAAAACAACACAGTTCATCCTCTAACAGATCATCTTACTGTGCTATACAAGCCAACAATTTATTGCTGATTTTCAGAGTGTTGCAGATGTAAAGCTAAACTAAATCATAACAGTTACAATGCTCACATGGTGACTGAATAAAATTCATGCCTGACACCAATTTGAGAACCAAGTGTCTGCTTATAGTCAAGTGGAATTGGATTTCTTTTCCTACAGTGTCTGTCCTCAGCTAAAAGCACTGGGTGCCAGTGGAGCATGTATCATATATTCTGACACACAGCATTAAAACTTTTATTTTTGTAATTAAAATTCAAGTCGCTAAAAAGTGGATACAGTAGACAGTTGGCCAGCCTATTTGGCAGAAGCTGTATTTGAGGGGGAAAAAAAGATACAGAAATAATTTCTCTACATGACTGGTTTGGATCTCTCTTTGCTAAGCCATTCTTGGTGCACAACGTGAAACTTTACCCCAAATGCATCCTATTTGGAAACAGAAAAAGCTCTTTCTGTTGTGAAAGAGTACAATGAAAAATGCATAAATCAAGCTCAATTTGGATGACTTCAGTAATTTGCATTCATCTGTTTAAAGAGAGATGTCTTTGGAGACTCCTATTTTTACATAAAAATTACACTCAGCATCTCATGGGCTCTTTTGTTCACTAAAATTAGATTTGCTCACTTATACAATTCACAGGCCTCAATTTGTTCGGAGCAAAGTCTCACATGGTATTTGTAGTATGCCCTTTTCTCTAACTCTCTCAAAAAATTAAATTATAATATGTACTATAGTTTTCCTCTCACAGCAAATTAATATATAGTGATTCCTGAAGGATGTGGCTATAGCTAAAGGCCACCTCCCTTTTACAACCTCAATCCTCCAAAATTTCCAAAATAAAATAAAATAAAAAGTATCTTGTAATTGTTAGTGTATTCTGTACTTCAATATTAATGAGCATTTTAAAGGCCATCTAGGACACAATTCACTGAACTTGTAGAATAAGCAATTCTATATCCTTGTCACTCAATGGAGTTCTAGTTCTAAACATGCTGAATGAAACTGCAGATTCCTATTTATCCTTGCAATAGTCTATGCGGATGGGCAACTATACCTTAAATTGGCAAACTTTCAGCAGAGGCATCAGAAAGGGAAGAAAGGTATGCCATAACAGAAAGGCAGCTAGTGTATCACAATACAATGATAAATGTAGAACATATAGTCGCTTAACAGTGTGACTCATACAGTCTATTTCTACTCCTTCCATTATAGTGTTGTACAAACCAACATGGAAAAATACAGTAGCTATAAATTCAATTTTAGTTGTATTTGACTTTGTCCTAGCAAGGTATGATATTGAGGGTATACCAGTTAGCTCTTTTTAATTGCCATTGATAGACTGTGATAAGAGAGAGTGGCATCAGCAGTAAATCAACAGTATTAGCTTCATAAATATGTGACCTATGCAGTGACAGAGAGCCATGTGCTGAGGTGATTTCTCCATTGGTTAATAGCTACTTTTGCTGTCATGATATTCTTAATAAGTGTAGAACATGTGCTCCCTATTTTCTGATTTTGCTTGGTTCCACCTATCAGCAACTGGTCCAGTAATTTCCATATATCTTTTTCCTACTAACGCAAAAGATAGGATTTATACATTTTTCTTCCTTCTGACATGCATACTCAAGAGATTTTCTCATTTTATTTCCTCCACCTGGCTACACTCTTCAACACTATCTTGGGGTTTATATTTTAACAGTACCCACATGTGAAATGCAACTAATATCTCTTTGGAACAAACAAGTAAAATCTTCAAGCAAGAGAATTGCACTGAGCTAGACTGCCACAGAGATTTGAGAAAAGTGTGACACTGCATTGGAATGAAGTGTGAGTTGAGTGTTTAGCTCCCATCTACTGTGATCAGACCCAAACTTTAGAACACCTAATCACCCAGTCGGTACTTTGTACCATTTCTAAAGTCTATGAGCAATAATTCATCTCTGATTTTGAAATCTCATGAACAATTTTATGCAATCATTCAATTGTAAATAATATTGAAAACAATTCAGTCAATTCAACACACTGCTAAAATCAATATTAATATGTATGCATAAGGCAGCATTTGATACCTAATTTGCTGTAAAACTGTTAGAAATTTAAATTCTACCAGTTGGTAATTATGATACTTACTTTATACATTTTAAATTTAAATTAAATTTTTTCAGATACATAAACATTTTAATTGAGAAACAAGTGTTTTTTCAAGAGCTGTGCCTATTGTGTGAAATTTAAATTACATTAAATATCATTTTTTTCAAATATTTACTCCTTGTCTATAGTAAAAATATTACAAATCTTTGCTTCTTAACAGGGTATTTAGTATGAATTTGTCTGTAGTCACACTTTTATGAAATAATGCGACTAGACACCAAAATTTTATTACACTGTTCCTAAATTAAAGTTTCCTCACATCTCCTTCTTTTCTAACTTCCCTGGGTTTTTCTAATTAAATGGTTACCTTTTATAAGAATTATTTATGTGGGCTCCATGTATGAGGCAGCTCACAAGGTAGTTCACTTTCTGTTCCTGGCTTCTGTCTTCTAATATAGTGTAGGGGAAGGTGTTGATTCCCTAATTGGTTCTTGATTGTGTCAAATAAAAGAGACAGAAGCCAATTCCTGGGCAAAGGGTAAAAGATGGGACCTCCGGGTCCCAGGAGGAAGGAAAGGGACACAGAGAAAGTTATTCAGACCAGGCTTTGGAGCGAGTAGGAAACTGCAGACATGTAGGTCTTGGGACCCCTAGATTTTGCATCCTCCACCGCCAGCGGGGGCCAAGGAAGATGGAGGGAGCTGGTTGATAGGATTATGGCAGGAAATTCTTCACCCCAGCCATTGAGTTATCTGGCCAATTTTAAATAATAAAACTTTCCATTGTTTTCCATCCCCGCCACTAAAGTGGGTGGGAGGAGAAAGAGGGAAGCCAGAGCGGTTGTTGGAGACTTGGCAAAGTTAGCCATAAGGGTCTGGGGAAGCGATCTCAGCTCCAAGGTAAAAGGGACAAGCTGGTGGTACACCTATCTCAGAGCATGGGCTGAGCTCCGGGGAAGGAGGTAGTGTGGACTGATGGGAGTGTGATCTCAGAGCTAAGCCGAGAGCATGGCCCTGGGAAGGCAGAAGCCTGTTTTTTGTTTGTTTGTTTGTTTTTTGTTTTTGTTTTTTTTATAATCGAAATGCAACAACATAGTGACCTACAGATCTACATATGGTTTTTGGCAAGTTAAAGGGCAGTGTGTGAGGCAGGGTGTCTAGTTCACCTGTTCGCGCACGTGACAGGCTCACTGCTCCAAGAACTTCCCGTGGTTTTCTTGTTTCTGTCACCCATCTCTCCATTGACCCACCAGGATGACAAATATGTGATACCTGGATTTTAGGGATCTGATGTTTATCCTCAGGCCTTCATGAACTCAACCCCCTGACCCATCTCTCCTAATGTGTTCTAGACAAATTTTAATGGAGTTGCATGCTTGGTTGTCTTTTGTGACTATGTTCTTTAACTTCGTGTAGTAGTGTAAGGTCCCTTCATGAATCATGCATTGTTTATTCATTAATTTTTATTGTGTAAAAAAGTTTTTAATTGTAACAGATAGCACACTTTGTTTATACGTTCATTCCTTGATGGACATATGGGATATTTTCAGTTTTGGCTTTAGTAATAGTGCTGTTACGAACTTTCCTGTTCAACTTTTTACATAGACATATGTTTAAATGTTACTTGACTAATGCTTAATTAGGAATGTCTGAGTTTAACCATTTCAGGAATAACTATTTTATTGGATATTTTATTTATTTACATTTCAAATGTTATCCTTTTCCCAGTTTCCCCTCTGCAAACCCCCAACCCATCCCTCCTCTCCCTGCTTCTATGAGGGTGCTCCCCTACACACCCACCCACCCACTCTCACCTCATTGCCCTGACATTCCCCTACACTGGGGCATCCAACCTTCACAGGACCAAAAGCCACTCCCCACATTGGTGCCAGACAGGGCCATCCTCAGCTACATATGCAGCTGGAGCCATGGGTTCCTCCATGGGTTCCTCCTTGGTTGGTGGTTTAGGCCCTGGGAATTCTAGGGGATGTGATTGGTTGACATTGTTGCTCTTCCTGTGGGATTGCAAACTTCTTCAGCTCCTACAGTCCTTTCCCTAACTCCTCCATTGGGGTCCCCCAAACACATCTATACTACTTTTTACTTTTACCAGTACTGAATGAGAGGTTCTGTTTCTCCACAAAGATTTAAGCATACTTTAAGCATGTGCCAATGAGGAAATAGTCTTAATGAGTAAAAGTCTTAACATTATGAGGATAAGAAGAAAAGATTTGCACTCTTTTTTTCAACGTTTCAAAAGCAAAACAAACCCAATTTGTTTTAGGCGTATTTGTGCACTTTTACTAGTTATTTACATAACATGTAACCATTTCTATTGAGATTGCACCTACTTCTGCATATTAAGTAATATGGTTTTCTAGTTTGGATACTCATGTATCAAGAGGTAAATCAAATTTTTCTGTATGAATATTGGGTTCAAGAGAAATATTTTATAAAATCTTTATCAGTTTAATAGAATGTCTTGTTTTGGTTGACATATGTCAATTATTTATTTTGAATGCAAGTTTTTAATTGGATGAATAATTTGCAAATATTTCCCCAATTCATTGAGGATCTTACCTTCATAAAAAATGTTTTGAACAAATACTTGAATTTTGATGAAATCAAATAAAATTTTCTTTTATTCCTCTTGCTTTTCTGTGCCATATTTAAAAAAATAATTGTCTCATTGAAGAATCAAATGTTTATTTATATCTCTATTTTCTACAAGCACTAAACGAGTTTAAATTTTTTATCAAACCATTTGCGGGTAAGTTGCGCATATATTATGATGTAGAACCTGCTTCACTTTTATGGAGTATTAGATGATACCAGGACAAAAGCAACGTGGGGAGAAAAGAATTTATTTTGCTAAAGGCTTGTAGTCCATCATCCAGGGGAGTTATGGCAAGAGCCTAATTCAGGAACCTGAAGACAGGAACTGAAGCAAAGATCATGGAAGAAGTATGCTTACTGGCTTGTTTCTTGTGGCTTGGTCAGCCTGCTTTCTTATATGGTAGTCCAGTTCAACCTGCCCAGGGATGGCATTACTCACACTGGGATGGGGCCTCCTATGTTAATCATCAATCAAAATATTCACTATAGACTTGCATACAGGCAAATATTACAAAAGCTATTTATTAATTGAAATTTCTTTCTTTCCAAATGACCACAGTTTGTATGAAGATGACAAGAACCACAACAATGACAACAAAAATCTATTTGGTAGTTGGCCGCAGATATACATTGATTTCTGACTAAAGGGGGGAAAAAAAGCTAAAATCAAAAACAAAATTGATTATGTAGAGGGCACTTTTGCTCACAGATAAGTGAGAGACCATAAATGTTAATCATGCAAGGTTGTCTCCTCGATTTAGGAAATGGATATTTGTTTTCCATCCAGAGGACTGGGAGTTGATGTTGTTAAAAACCGGATGACCTCTGTATATGTAGGATGAGGCCACACTCTAATCCCCCAGAATATTTATTCCAGACTCTCCTTCCTACCCTTTTATCTTTAACTTTGTTTCACAGTCAAGATGACCCATCTTTATGGGAGATGTCACATGTACTTTGCCTGCTGACCTCTATCCTGTCTGGGTCAGGGACACCATCAGGTCCTAGGTCGTTAAGCTCTAGAACCCACCTTCACGGTAGAGGTCTAATGTAGCTTGTAAAAGACTTTTGATATCCCCATGCCTTAAGCTTTGTTGTGCATATAGGATGAAGATAATTGTTACCAGGATTCTTTTTTCCCCAAAACTGTACTGGACTTAACTATGTCTACAGTAGACTGGTCCACTGTGAGACTCTAGAAGTTTAAACCAGCACAAGCTAACTAAATCATGCTGAACTGAGTTCCTCTCTTTTCTCAGGTGGTCCATTTCTCTTGTATCTGTAATGCTTGGAGCTCCCCCTCCCTCCGTGATTATTTCCCACTTTGAATTTCATAACATCCGTCCTGAAAATATTCTATAAATATTAAGGCTTATACTTGGAATATAAATCATATATACAATTAATTTATTTGTATAAATGTTGCTACTATCACATTTTCTTGATGATATAGTTCTGTCATATGAAAATCAGTAAGTGATTAATGTTTAAATTTCTATATGAATTGCTTAGTTTAAAAATGAGCCATTTCACATTATTATTATAGCTTTTTGCCTTAAGATACTGAGGGAAAGGGAAATGAAAATTAAACTTCAAGCAAATAGATATTTAAACATATTAATAATTTTGGCTGGAAGTTGATGTCTTAATGGTGACTGCTATCAAATTCATAAAGAAGAACTAATGGGAGGCTTTCACATCTTTTTCTAAGAAAGAGAGTAACCTAAACCAAAAAAACACTTTGTATTTTACCTTTTAAAGTCATTATTCCCTTGCTATAAAACCAGCCATGTCATGTGAAAACTGTAGAGCAACACACTTACAAATGCATATGTCTTAGTGAGGGTTTCTAGTCCTGCACAAACATCATGACCAAGAAGCAAGTTGAAGAGGAAAGGGTTTATTCAGCTTACACTTCCATGTTGCTGTTAATCACCAAAGGAAGTCAGGACTGGAACTCAAGCAGGTCAGGAAGCAGGAGCTGATGCAGAGGCCATGAAGGGATGTTCCTTACTGGCTTGCTTTCCCTGGCTTGCTCAGCTTGCTTTCTTATAGAACCCATGATTACCAGCCCAGGGATGGCACCACCCACAAGTGGCCCTCCCTGCTTGATCACTAATTGAGAAAATGCCCCACAGCTGGATCTCATGGAGGAATTTCCCCAACTGAAGCTCCTTTCTCTGTGATAACTCCAGCCTGTGTCTAGTTGACACACAAAACCAGCCAGTATAGTATAGATATGAATACTCAATAAAATATCAACAAATTGAGTATATGAACCTGCAAAAAGGATTGAGAAGGATCAAGGTCAGAAATTCAAGCTTGTTTTAACTTCTAAATATCAGCTAATAAATTATACTCTATCATTAATAAGGGATAAATTCAACTGAATATATAAACAGAAGCAGAAAAACATGTATCAAAATGTAACATTCTATAATAATAAAGCAATCCTTCATTAATGAAACATGGATAGAAAGCTTATTAATCCTGTCCTCATTGCTGTGTCCAAATGTTTGAAAATAAACAACTTAACACAACAATGTTATTTCAGCATATGGACTGAGGGAATATGGCAAAGAAGGGAAGGCGCTGACAGCAGGAAGATGAGTCACTTTCGTCTTGTATCTTTACTCAGGAATCAGAGATAAATGTTTTTGCTCTATACACTGCTTCTAGTTTTTCAGTCAGCCACCATAGAAATGGGACAAGGCCACCCAAACTCATAGTGAGGTTTCCTTCCTTGGGTATAGTATCAGGTAGCATCTGCTATTAGCATGGTTTGTTTCTTAGATGATCCTAAAATAAGGTGAGTCAACAATGAGGTTAACCACCACAAGCATGTTCCTTATTGAGTTGATATGTAACCCTATCTTTGTATAGCATACTTTATCTCTGGGTCCAGTACCACAATAATCTCATAAGGTAAATGATAGGTATTTCTTCTTTTAACTTTATTTTAGTTTGTATGTAAGATTGTTTTGTCTACATGTATAGGTATGCACCAGATTTGTGGTGAAAGAAGCCAGAAGACAGCAGCAGATCCTCTGAAACTGCAATTACAGTTGTGGGCCATCATGTGGGTGCTAAGAATTAAAACTTCATCTTCAATAAGAGCCACCAGTGTGCTAAACTATGGAGCCCTCTCTCCAGTTCTGATATATGTGTTTAAAAGTCTCCCAAATATAACTGCTCTAACATTGTCAAGAGCCCCAAATCCAGTCTTTTCTGTGGTTGCAGACAATTTTTAAATGTCACCCTCTGTGAAATAAAAACACAAGTCACATATGCAATAACTTAATTATTTCTTTTGCCAAAGGAACAAATGGAGGAATAGGAGATTAAGATGGAAACAAAACAAATCTAAGCTCAGTGTGACGAAAAGTTAACACTGCTGGTCTATTTTTATGATCGGGAGCTCATAATGGCATCATTGTTGCTCTATAGGCCAGGGATAACCCTACCTTACAGCTTTATTGTCTATAGCATATATGCTCTTTCCATTGGGCCAGTTTATTCTGTACCCAAAATATCCCTCAGTAGTTGTTCCACAGTCCTGAGCTCTCTACTATCATTGAAGCACCACAGTTTTACTTAAAGGCCTCTAAAAGCCTTGCAGAACTCCCAACCCTGCCATACATTCCATACCATCAGGGACACATGAAACTTTGGTTCAGGCCTTCACAGTTCCATAGAACTTGTAAGCATGTGTCTAAAGAACCAGCACCATGGGCATGAAGCTGTCCAGCTCCACTCTAATTAGATGCTACTTGGCCTTCTTCTCCTACTCTTACTACTTCAGTTGGCCATGGTAGTTGAACATGAGAAAACAAAAACCCAGGCATAGGGATTTATGGGGTATTTGTTTGTTTGTTTATTTTGCTTTTTCCTAACATAGAGGCTTTTCCACATATTCCAAGATTCAGTGGGTTTCCTTCCATTGAACTTACTGTTCTTAAAATTTAAAACTTTGCTGAGATGCACTTTGATCCTTGAAGTATGTTTCTATTCTACTCAGAAATGTTTCCTTTTAATGATGTTGAACTTTTAACAAATATAGCTAAATTTCTCTGTATCTGACTTGTCTAGCAAAACTTTTGTCAGGTCCTTCTTATCAAATTCCACACTCTTCAATACTTTTCTTCTCTGTTGATCTGGTTAAAAGATGTGACTACCTTGTACTGTGTTTTCCCCATTATTAATAAAAATAATCAAGATAGTACTCCACGGACATGTCCAGTGACCATCCTAATCTATATTCACTATCAAAATTAGTGTGGGAGACCTAACAAATGATACAGCCATCAAACTATTGGGTTATATCACCAGTGACTATATACTAACTTCCGTTTATATTAATATTAATAGTTAAGCATGGCCTCACATGGTTTCTCTTGCTTGGTTTTATCTTTTATGTGTGAATGTTACTTTTCACTTTCCTGCTAAGTTTAAGTAGTAACATAACAAGTCTGAAAAGCAGAGGTGGACCTGTCTCCAGGTCTTGTTTGCATCATTGGTTTAGTTAGTTTGGTTTAGTGTTTTCCTTATTTCTGCAGTGTGTGGCTTCATTGAACTACTCCATTCATATTCATGCCCTTCTTCATTATGAAACCTCCCAGAATTCATCCTTTGTTCCACAACCTATGACTCTATTGCTATCGTAGCTTTTTGTGTTATCTCTTTCTTTGATCACTTTTTTTTTTATTTTCTATATTTTTTATTTACATTCCAAATGATTTCCCCTTTCCTGTTTCCTCCATCCCTGAAAGTCCCATAAGCCCCCTTCCCTCCCTCTGTTCCCCATTCAACCCCCTCTCGCTTCTCTGTCCTGGCATTCCCCTACATCTAGTCTTTCCAGGACCAGGGGTCTCTCCTTCCATCTTCTTGGAAATCTATTGATATGTGAATTGCGTCTTGGGTATTCCGAGATTCTGGGTTAATATCCCCTTATCAGTAACTGCATACCATGTGTGTTCTTTTGTGATACTTTGATCACTCTTAAGTGGCCTACAAATGCTAGTATTGCATCCAGGTTTCAAGTTCCACAAATTCACATGGCAACAGTTCTCAACAAATATCAAAGCTCAAATGTTTCCATGGAACAATTAAACAAAATATGAGCCCCTTTTCAGAGTTAGTCTTTGAGAGAGAGAGAGAGAGAGAGAGAGAGAGAGAGAGAGAGAGGTTTACTTTGACTTGAGGATGAATTTATGACCCATGTTTCCCTGATTCCCTCAGGAAATCTAGTTTGCATATAATTCATGACTTTGACTGAACATATGAGGTTCTTCTTAATGTTTGAATAAAATAAATACTTCTTTTAACAATAGCCACTGGTTTGTGCTCAAAATATATTTCAAATAAATTCAGCTTTCTTGAAGAGATCTGTGAATGTCCAAATCTTATGAACTCTATGTTAGGGAAACATCTCCTAATCACTACCCTAGAACTGGTAAAGAACCAGATGTCTTGCATGAATCCTCCTAGGATGGACAGAGTGTTCAGCAGAGAACATTGTTTGGTTTCCTGGACTGACTCTATTGTAGGAGAATCTCTATGTTGAGAGAGAGCATCCAAAATGGTCTGCACCAGAACGGCTTTGCCATCCGTGCTTGAGCGTTTGTAAAGTTTTTTTGAAAACAGTAAAGGTTTATTATGTCTGAAATTTGTGTGTATGTTTTTAGTGGTACGTACACCTTTGTGCAGATGTTTATTAGGATAATAAGCCTGATTCATCACCCATCTGAATATATACATGGGAAAGTTAAGGGGGGGGTGTTAATACACAGACCTTACAACTGTTATGCATCCACTACAGCCTGCAGGCTGGAATTCTTTTTCAATAAAGAATGTTTGAACAACTATCCCTCACTGTCGGCTGTTGTTCTCCAACCCAGGATTAATTAAAACATGTTCCAATAAAAACCTCCAGTGTGAACACACAGAACTAGACCATGTTCTGGGTGCTGTGCCTTCTTGTGTGACAAGCCACACTTCCCTGCAGTGAGTTCATTTTGCTCACATTTTTAGAACTATTAAGCTAGGATAATTATGAAACAATCTAAACAATGTTCAATAGCCCGTGCAGATGTCTGACAGGGCATGTTGTCTCTTAATTAGGAATTTCAGTGCCTAATGCTCGCGTATTAACTGAAATAATTAGCTAGATGTTTCACATTTCTTTCACTTTTACTGACACTGAAAGTAGAGTAGCTAAAATGGTCTGTCTTAAAAAATGCATGCACATTAAAAAACACATATATTCACACCTATCTATACCACAGACTTATACTACATACATACACATATAATTATGCATACATACACATACATGTATACACACACAGAAATAGGTACATACCAACACACATACTCATATATATGTACACACATACACACATGTATATAATCATATGTAGATAAACATGTATATACATATACACAGACACACACATTTTCAAACACAAACCAAATATAAACACATGCATATAAACAATTATACACAAACACCATCAAATATAAGATATGGTAAGAATTTAGAATAAATTTTTAAAATTGTTCTGTTAAGTCTTTTTTAACCTAACACACAATTTAATATATTCTGATACATTTTAAATCACCTTCTATTCCAAATTTATCATTTTATTTACATAGAGGGAGTAATTATGTAGTGTAAACTTTATATTTATGTAGGAAGTATGTCTAATATAGCAGAAACATATTCAGCATTTGTCTTTAAAATATTTGATACAGTAATGCTGGTTTACAACCATTAATGCATGATCTACTTTTAAACATAACAAATTGCTATCTATTAGATACACACACACAAAATGACCTATTTCCATAAACATTTCCACAGAGATCTTGATGTGAAAAGCCCTGCAGACCTCTTAGGAAAATTAGACAATATTGAGTTGAAGTGGATCTGAGCAATATTGTTTTTGCTTAAGTATTTTGAGAAGAGAATTACTGTTGCTGCTATATAACACAGACTAAAAGGTCTGTACACAGGTGACTATAAGCTTTTGTGTGTTTCATTATATTTCCCTTTGTTTCACTGATGCACTTTGTCAGAATGATTTTATGCATAAAACACAGAAGGTACTGTTTGGAGACTGGCTGCTGCGCTTTCTTTCACATGTAAAATCAAATTAATGTTGATTAGATAGACCAAAAATTCTTAATGGGTTCAAGGACTTAAGAAACATAAGCTTGAGAAAAATATATCCTGCAATCAATTTGGTTCAATATTTTCAACTAAAATAACAATATTTTTACATCAAAGATTATGAGATGAAGATATGTCAAATGTCAAACAATCACATGAATTTCATATTTTAAGTAACACAAATTGTTCCACATTGGATTCATGTGGCAGTCAGAAAAAGTGTAGAGGATGGGTGCCACGTGGGGATGACTATAATTCAGCAGAGTGGAACTCTCCTTGTTAAAAAGAGTTGAAAACTCTCATCCATTCTTCAATTGGAGGAATACTTTGGAGTTACAGGGACAGTTTTCTTTGTTTATCCAGATACTCAGCAATATATATATATATATATATATATATATATATATATATATATATATATATATATTTGTATATATATAAATTTCTAATTTTTCTAATTTGAAATTAAAGGATTTACATTCCTATTTAAGATTGATTTGAATGATATAGCATCCCTTCTCTTGCCTTTTATGTTACATTGAATATATAATTCATATATTATACTTATTTGATGCAATAAGATAGGTGTATAGTAGGTTAAAAATAATGCAGTTCTTGGTGATGTAGGTGCTACCTGTTTTCATGTCTTTAATATAGAAAGAAATGGCATTAGGAGTCTTAATAAATATGTCCCCCTCTCTGTATCTCTGTATCTCACCTATCATCTTCTCTTCTTCTTCTTCTTCTTCTTCTTCTTCTTCTTCTTCTTCTTCTTCTTCTTCTTCTTCTTCTTCTTCTTCTTCTTCTTCCTCTTCCTCTTCCTCTTCCTCTTCCTCTTCCTCTTCCTCTTCTTCTTCTTCTTCTTCTTCTTCTTCTTCTTCCTCTCTCTCTCTCTCTCTCTCTCTCTCTCCTCCCGCTCTGCTTTCTAGTAAAGAAAAGAAACAACAAAAAGACCAAAAGAAAAGTAAAATATTTACAGTTGATATTTTCTGAGAAAGGTCAGATGACTTTTTTCTTCAGTGGAATATCACAGGGTACATCAGTCACACTCCAGGTCAACCACCATACCCAGGAGTATTTGGCCAAAACAAAGCAAATTCCAAGATTTCATGTGTTTTTTTGTTTTGTTTCGTTTTGTTATGTTATTATTTGCCTTATATTTTAACTGTGGTGAGAACTGTATTGAGAACTTTTTCCAACTTATTACTATCCATGCAGTTGTCATATTACTTCTCCAAAAACAAAAACATCGTTATTGACTGATTAATGGAATAAAACAATGTGACACATTTAGCAGGACAACAAGAAATATTTTAAATACCTACTATATTTTATTATATATATATATTATATATATAAATTGTTAGTACAATATATATTATATTGTACTAACAATTTAACGTAAGGTGAGGTTCCCAAGGAGGGAGGTAGTTTCTATCTTTCATGGTTATATGCCATTGTTGTTTGTTTTATTTAATGTTTTATGAAAAAAATTAATTTTGCAGATTGGATTCATGCTATGTAAATTTTTGTACAGTCTAATAATTATTTTAGTGTCATATATTATTTTATATAATACAATTAATTGCATTGAGAAAATTATTATAAAAGCATGAGACATTTTATAATGTATTCAGGTTAGGTCACTTCTAGGTTTGGTCACAAGGGAAATATGTGAAACGTCTATTTAGTTTTTTAATAAGTCACATCTCTTGGCACCCAGATATTTGCATTGTCTTGTCCCTTTGATCATGTCCCATCAATTCACTTTGAGGACTCAATTGCAGCAGAACAGCACTTGGAACATGCAAGACCAGGTCACAATAAGAATGTCCATCTCTTTTGGATGTTAACTTTATTCTTCGAGAGGTCAGACATTGTATAAAAGATACTGGAACCTGAACCAAAAAAGAAAAAAAGAAAAAAAAAAGAAATGCCCAAGATGGTATCTGTGCTCAAGATTAGCCATTGATGATTTCACCAACATGGGAATGAGTTTATGAGAGTCTCCTCTCCGCCAGCAGATGCCAAGACAACTTTGAGGCTGACTTTCCAACCATTTTCAAACCCTTGTGCCTCGTGAGGAGTAAGAGGTGACACAGGGGGGCCAACAAGTTGGATGCAGCAGTTTCACAAAATCAATCAGAAGACTCAGATCCTGTGTAAGTCAGCTGTCTTTGTATGGAGATGGCTCACACACCAGCATAGTTTCCTGTGTTACCTCTCTCATCAACCACTTTCTCACTCGTAAAATCACTGTCAATTGTCTGGCTTGCCCACCACAGGTTGTACATTTTAGAGACTCCATATGGGAAAACCATTCAAACGTCCTCAGGATGTACAAGCCATTGGCAAGTGCACCTGGAGATTAAGGTGGGATGAACTGCAAACTCAGACACTGACTGAAGATTCCTTTGGATAGTGTAATGTTTTCCAATGTATTCTGTAGCCTAAACTTTACTGTATTTAAATGATTTTGCTTGTGAAGAAGCCACCAGACACCTCATATGCCCCCCCCCCGAATATCACCATTGTCTTCTGTGAGTTGGATTACGTTCCAATAATTGAAATACTTTTGTTTGATTCAGCGTGTTAAGCGTATACTATGATTTCACTGATATGTTGTTGAAAATATACATTGTTAGTGGTGCTAAAGTGATGTAACTCATTCTCACATGGAAATAGCTTGGTGTAGATACTACGTCTGATGAACACCATCTAAGGTATATTAAAAGGAATGGCATATTACATGAGAGGGGGCCCTTGTTCTATCAATGTAAACATTTCATGAACTGGGAAAAGTAGGGGAAAGGGTAGGTCATTCACCATATCTAAGGCCAGGCTGGAAGTCACGGGAATTAGCTGCAGGTGCTCAGGGTGTAGAAAGTGCTGAAGGGACAAAAGGCCAACGTGTTGGCTCCAGGTTAGTCCTTATGATCAGCTATTCTTTTCATCTTCCCATAAGACCCCCTCTCTCGTTTGTTGTAAAGGATGTGGCGAGGAGGTGGGGGCCAAGGAGTTCATTTTGTTTGATTCACATAGGGAGTAGAAGCCCTCCACTGTGGACCCCTTAGCGATGAAAATACACATATTAGCTTAAGGAGATTGGGGACAGCAACTGGGATGGAGTATTAGAATTATTTATGTAATCTCAAGCATTAACAGTAAATCAAGACAATGGCCGACTTAGTGTTTAGACCTGTGCAGTTTCTAGCCCCTTTCCACACAATTTTCTTTTGTTTATCTCCTGAGAGATGCCCACATGTGTACAATACAAAGAACTGAGTCATAAAAGCAGAGGCCTGTTAGCCTCCCCAAGGACCAATTAATGGTGCTCCAAATCTTGTGGGCAGGCAGATAAAAAGCAGAGAGCAAGCTAAGGGGAACAGGATGAATACTCAACTAGAAGAGAGAAAGATTTTTTTTTTTGTCAGATGTTGGAAAGGACTTCTTTAGCTATTCTTATCTAACTTCTTTAGGGTTTTGGGTATTTTATTTTTCTTTCTTATATATATATATATTTTAATCTCGGTGCCTTCTGCAGTCCCCTAGTTCTAATGTGACAAAGGAAAGAAATAATACTTCAAAATATCAATTAGACTTTCATCTGAACTGATAACAGCACGATACTGGTTAGAAGAAAAATAATAAAAAAATAAATAAAAAAGGCCATTTAGATTGTGCCTGCCCCTCCTTTCATATATTGGCAGTTTTATTGATAGGTGCTTGGGTTTGCATGGCCGTTTGTATCTCCAAGCTGGATATAACTGTGAAGGCTGGGCTCTTTGTAGTGCAACCTTCAACTCCAATCTCACCCCCTACGAGTCCGCAGGCCTTTGAACGGAAACCGAGTGCCACTTTGAAATCAAGAGTTGAAAGCGTCTGACATGGAAAGGAGAGCTTGAAAGTCTTGCTCTTTGAACCTTTTCAAAGTCCCACAGAAAGTACAGGCAGGACAATGATGGGCAGGCTGGGGCTCTGGGCAAAGAGGGGCGATGTGGTAATCAGGACTTAAGTGTTTCCCTAGCTACATCCTAGTCATGTGACCTCCCAGCCAGAGAATTACCTCACCTATCCCCTGCTTCACTGCAAGAGTGGAATATTTCTTTCTAGCTTGTGATTCTTTCGCTTAATGATAGTGCGAGAAGAAAACATCTAGTCAATGAAAACTATACAGTGGACATCAGGACTCTACCCTTCTCAGTGAAGTGGAATTAGATCTGAAACCCAAAACTTTATACTTTATCGGTAAAGTATATTTCTCAGGATGAATGTGTCAGTTAACATTGAGTGGGGAAGGTCCTTATTACATAATTTTATCTCCATCCTGAACTTAAAGTAGGTTACATCCTAAATACATTTTATAGAGCAAGACTAATATCAGAAATGAGTATAGGAAGACATGATACTTTTCGCTGTGGGAGATATACCCTTAGCCCAAAGAAAAGCATATTTTCAAGAAAAGCATTGTACACATGGCTTCTATCGTTACTCATTCTTTGAGTGTGAAAATACTTATCCTGTGTTGAAGAGATAACCCAGCAATTAAAGTACCAGAGTAAAGATGACCAGAGTTTGTATCCCTTAATCCATGAAACTGTGATTTATTGGGGAGGGTGGGGGACTTGGGTGCAATATGAGGCCTGAAGATAGAGGACATCCCTGAGACAAACTTCCTCTGGAGTCTAGCGACATTCATGTGGTTTGGGATTTGAGGGAGAGACCCTGCCTCAAAAGAATAAGGTAAGGAGCAATGGATAAAAATTCTAAACATCAACCTCAGACCTCCTCAAGCATTTGCACACAAAACATATATGCACATATATGTGCCCACACACATGTAAACATTTATGCACAAATGCATGAAAAACCCCGGAGAAGAGAAGAAGAGGAGGAGGAGGAGGAGGAGGAGATGACAATGTTTTATAGCCATTGTCAGCACAGAAAATTTTAAAAACATTTTACAGTACTGAAGCTAAAACCTCTTCCATAAAATTTATCCCCTAACCAATGGTCAGACACTTCCTTGTCCATGTTATTAAGTAGGATATCATGAAACAAACACTAAATTTTATGCTTTCAATTTTATTTAAAAATATTTTGTTGATTTAAAAACATGATTCCTATTAAATAGAGATTTATAGAAATCAGTCCTATTCTTTTGCTTTGTGTACATTTGTGTTCCATTTTGTAAAGTGCAATGGTTTGAATCAGAATGGCCCACACAGGGTACATACTTGAATACTTTGCCACCAGTTGGTGCCAAGGCTTGTGGACAGTATGGGATATTTTACTTGCTTGAGACTTGCTGGAGGAAGTGTGCTACTGGGGATGAGTTTGGAGGAGCTAAAGTTTTATTTCATTTCACATTCACTTTAAGCAAAAATGTAATGTCTCAGCTTCCTGCTTCTTTCTCCCATAAGTTACACTTAATCATGGTATTTTTATCATGGTCATCAAAATGAACAAATACATAAGTGGAAAAGAAAGCAACATGGCAGAAATACCTAATACATGTTGGATACAGTGTTTCAAAACACTGCTTGACATTGCTTTTCAATCAATCTTTATCTCTAACACTGAGATTGAAACACTTCTGTCTGTACTACAGATGGACTTTGATCTATAGATATAGAAGTTCATAGAAAAAAAGATGGCCACAATGTGTTTAAAAAAACTGATATCATAATTTGTATTTATTCTGATTCTTACTTTGAAAAATGAGTCCATATTTTCATGCCAAATAAGTGTTAATAATGTACTAATAATTAATATTTAAATGTATGTATCTAGATATTATCATAATGAGGAAAATTAAGGTCAGTATGATGATAATTTTGAAATGAATGTATATTTTTTTAAAAAGAGCATCTTCTGTATATTTCTGGCTGGACTGATTCTCACTATGTAGCCTATATCAGCCTCAAACTTGCATCTAGCCCTGTCTCTTGGCTATGGCTTGCCAAGGGCTCGGGTTAGAGTTGCTTGCCACTATAACTAGATTTGAATTGTCTTCTTAAAAAATATATAATTTAAATGTACCTGCTATATAACGTTTAGGATTTGAGGCTGAGAATATATGCCAATACATAAGTGTACGTGCTTCTCAAACATTACCCATAAAACCCAAAATTTAGCTTGCATGTACAGAATTTGAAAATACAATCTTCAAATGTTTATACAGATACCATTTAACCTTGCTTCACCTATGTAATTAGTGTAGATACAAGGTAAACATCCATCAAATTATGAATTCTGTTGTGCTTAAATATCAAAGTAACCTGTCACAATTTTGTGGTTATTTCTTCAAGGAATAAAACAAAAATTGGACAGGGACATCAGAACTCTCTAGATTACTAGCTTATTGATTGGAAAAAAGATGGCTTTTTTGCTGAAGGTTTAAAATTCTCAGACACACATTTTTCCTTTATCATTAAATATTGTTTTGTTTTTATAGCTAAAACAGTATTGTGAATACATAATGCAGGGTTAAAAATAATGACAGCTACTCTAATGGGCAGACATTTTTGCTAAATCCCTTCTGCAGGAAAGTGCCTCTTTCCCTCCACATGTTATTCGGCTAACTAATTCTGGTTCATGTCTTCTATTTTCTGACCAACTTGAAATGAAAATACTTTGTTATGTACAAATAACTTTATTATTTATTTGACTACAAATATTTACAAATATTCATAGTCAAAAATATTGCCCAAAAGTTATCTGTATATAAATATGCCAGTGTAGTGTATCAGCAAAAGACTCTGGGAAGAACCACATGGGCAATGATCCATGACTCTCACACATCTTAATTATGAAACTTTGTGCAAGTTCCTTAATCTCTCTGCACCTCTCTTCAGTCTTTTGCAAACTAGTGATAATTAGTGTGACACGTTCACAGTGAAGTTGTGAGGATTAAATTGGACAAGAAACCATAGTACCTAGTACAGAGTAAAAAATAGATGAGTAGTTTATAATGCTCCTTAAATTTCCTTATCTTAAATACTATACTTGGCAGGTGTCATTTTTTAATTGTGTACATGTGTGTGTGTGTGTACGTGTGTGTGCGCGCGCGTGCACATGTATGCACACACACCACATACATTTAGATTTGAAGATGAATTGTGGAAGTCTGTTTTCTTCTTCTAACCTGTGAATCCTAGAAGCCAAATTCATATCACCAGGTCACCAGGCCTTGTGGCAAGAGAATTCCCTGCTGAGCCATCTCTCTGAACTTTAGTAACATAGTGAACTTGTCACCATAAGTGGCAGGTGTTCAGATATAGTTGTGTGTGTTAGTTACTTGCTATTGCTGTGACAAAATACCAGGACAAAAAGAAGCTTAAGGAAGAAAGTGTACTTTACCTTCTGGTTCCCTAGGGCTAGAGTCTATAATGGATTGGAAGGTGTGGTATGGCCTGTAACAAGAATCAAAGAGAAAACCATTCAGCTACGTACAGGGAAAAGAGTGAACGGGAAATGGGATGAGCCTGTAGGCACTCAGAGTCCACCCACACTAACGTGTATTCTCTGACATAGCTCTACCTGATGAGATTCATAACCTCTCCAAACAGCACCATGACCAAATGTTCAAATATGTGCACCTATGGGGGACATTTATCACTTAAGCTATATATGAAATGAATGTCTTACATTTGATTTCTGGTTTTCATGGACAAAATCTGAGTAGTTTCTCTTTAGTTTTTAAAACTTACGTTTTTTTGTTATTGTTGCTATCTGCATGTTACATAAGCATCCCAAGAGTAGTTGCATGAGGTTAATGTTACTTGCATGTGCTTTCTTACTAAAATTTAGTTCACTATAATGAAAGTCAAGGATGTATTAATTTGTACAAATCTGTGATTAAAAGACTATTTGCTTTAATCAAGAAGGTTTTTCTTAGACTTCTGATTTCTAACATAAATTTGTTTATATATATATATACATATATATGATATAGATATAGGTATAGTGATATTATTAATTTATAGATTACATACATGTATTTGTGTGTGAATATGCATATATGTGCATATTATTTATGAGTGTGTCTGTGTAGGTACACAACAATGAATCATTTATTAATAGCAGGAATAGTGAAAATGCAATTGATTGAATTCCCAGTTGCATGTCAATCAGACTGTGTACACACATTCCTATACTTTGGGGTCTGCTGCACTTCTAGCATATTTTCTTCAGCTTCCTGCCCCTAAAATCAGACATTCCTTTTTATAGTGTCCAGCCATCATCCCACATTATCTGTATGCCCTAACATGGCTGAATATAAAAATGTTATAATAGAACTTTGTGTATAAAGAATTTTATTTGTGTGTGTGTATGTATATATATATATAATATATATATACATATATGATACACATGTGAAGGTTAGGAAATGTACACATTTAGGTATGCATCCCAGTTTTTCCACGTTATTCAAGGCAGAACTCCTCCTGCTCCTGCTTCTCCTCCTCCTCCTGCTTCTCCTCCTCTTCCTTCTTTTCCTCCTTTTTTCACTTCTTTCTAACATATGCATTAGCCAAACTAGCAGGCTCCTGATTATCTGGAGATTCTCCTGCATTTGCTTCCTTTTCCTCATAAATGTTCTAGGATTAGAGACACTTTAAACTGAGCCTCTATTTTCACACAGGACTTGGGGATCTGAATGCAGATCATGCTTCTGGAGCAAGAGGTTTTATGGAGAAATGTCTGCCCTAGCCTAAATGTTTTCTAAGCTATATTATGATGTTTAGTCTTGGTTGTTAGTGTCTAGGATTGATTGTATCTGAATTAGATTAGGATATATACTTCTGGAAAGATAAAATGAAATTAGAAAAAATAAAAAAGCAATGTGGCTTTAGCCCGACGTTCTTTGCTCTTTGATAGTGAATGCACTCACCTGTTTGCAGCTATTGCTGACGTCACCATTCTCTGTCATCAGAGTCCAGCTTCTTCAGCCTCCCAACACAGCTGAAGACTCTAGGAATTTCCCAGATCTTCCCCACTTGATCTGTTCTATTGATGCATTCAGACTTGTGTACTGAGTAGCTACCAGGTCCTTTGACCCATCTACGGCACAAGCAGCCTTTATTCTTTCCATTTCTGATGTAAGACAAACGAATACATTTCCCGTGCAATATAAATTCACTCAATTAGTTCTATCCTTCCTTAGAACTCTAATATTTTCTATAATTTGAGATCGAAATGTACTCCCAAGGCTCACATATGGAAAGAATGCTCCCCAGAGTAGAGCTTTTAAGAGGTTATGGAACATTCTAAAACTAGAACATGGATGGGCCCTCAGAAAAGCTGTCAGGAGGCTAGTCTTTCTTTTATCTGACTTCCCATTTCTGGCCAGTGCCACATGGTTGGTATCCCCACCCATGCGTACCTGTGGCATTCTGCCTCCATGCAGTCCCCTGGCAGCAGAGACATTTAGTCATGCCCAAGAGTGACTACAACTGTGTGGATAAAGGAAACCTTTCTCTCTGTGAGTTGATCATCAGACATCAATTCTGTCACAGTGACAGAGGGAATGCCTTCTTGCAGAAAACTCTACCATTAGCAGCAACTGTAGGAGTCAGTGGGTACAGGGGACAAGGAAGTCCAAGGATGTTGTATTCTCCTATACCTAAAAAATTACAAGATTATTTTATCCACTAATTTTTTGCAATTTTTACTCTTTTAAAATAAAATTTACCTTTAGGTATACGATGTATTATGCAAGTGTACAAACGTTTGTACTATTTTTATTCTCTCAGTCTTTGTAAATGTATTTGTTTTTTTGCTTTCCTAGATGTTGGTGATGAAGATAACACACATGATCACAAAACCAGGATCCTCAGCTGCAGTTTCTATTTCTACAATGTGTCCCATTAGATCTTCAGAGTAACAATTTCCTCTCCTGTAGTGACACCATCTCCAGAGTTTCCTTCCCTGGACCCTCCCAATGCGACTTAGCCATCAATTAATTCTTTATAATTAGAAGAAGCATTGTTAAACTTACGAAAGCGAATATATGCAATTCAGCACACCCGTGAACAATCAGCATTTTCATTCATTTATCAAGCATTGGTGCATAATTGAGAGCCTCTAACATTGTACTTCAGGCACTGTTGTGGATGGGTGTGGTGCTGTCCTTGTGAACCAACCCCCAATGAATAAAGCAGCCAATCACTGGGTGAGTAGGCGGGACTTCCGGAGAGGAAGCAGGAGTGAATTAAGGGCTTTCAGAGCTGGAACAGCAGAAGGGGTAAGATGTAGCTGCTATAGTTTTCTAGTGTTGTGCAGATCAGCAAGGATCTGCCACCAGAGGAATCAGATTTTAATAAGGCTGACAAGATTAGGTTTTAGTTGTTGCTCCCAGAGATTGAGTTATCATTGTTTCTGAACTAAGTTTGTGTTGCATTTTCCTGCAGGCGCTATCTTGTCTGGTTTCAAGAGAGAAAGATACAGTGGCCAAGCATGGGGTTTGCCTGAGGTGCTTCACGAAGACAGTGGAGGATTTGAAGCATGAGGTTGGCGTAGAGGCTACACGACAGTGGGAACCTAGTGAGCTGGGTGGAGACATTTCAGGAGCTCCACGAGACAAAACCAGGTCAGCCATTGCTTGCCAGTGCGAGGCCACCCAGGCTGCCCGAGCAGAGAGTTAGAGGTACAAGCATGGGAACAAGACACTTTGGCTTTTTTAATATTTCCCGCAACAAGGCACCATGTACACTAGAGCATCTTGAGGATATGGAAATTCATTTAACTATATTCTCATCTCAAGCATGCCGTAGTATAAGTGGTTCACCTCAATACAGCACAGCAAATGCCAATAAATACTAGTATTCAACAGGATCCATTTTAGATTTGCAATATTGACAAGTATCACTAAAAGTTTAGGATTTCTATCTTTACATCCCAAGTGGTATAGCTCACAAAACGATGCTCCAAAGCAGGACAACTTTGAGAAATGAAGTAAGATCTTTAAGTAGGCAGGAGAGTATATCTCCTGTGTCTAGACAGGATCTGCTACTGATGTCTGACTTGACTGGCTATCACACGTCCTTCTCAATATTTAAGTTCTTATGCTTAATTTTGGTGCTGCTCTCAATCTTGGTCGGAGGAGATTTTTTTCCGTGGTGGGAAGCTCCTCAAGCCAAAACTCATAACTGTTTCATATACTGAGAAGTGACTGTGGGTGCTTAGCCCTAAATAAGATCTATATGAAAATTATGCTACAAGCTTAGGAAATATTGCAGAATAGGGAACATAAAAAATATAATACATGGAAAATGAGAAACTGTGCTCTGAAATGCTATCTTTTAGAGACAGTATTTTAGACCATTGCTGCAGATACTTGCATAAGGCCCATACCAGAAGATTAAGCCAATAATAACACCTGTCAATATTCTAATCAACAGCACTAACTGGACTCCATCTCCTTAATCCCTTCCAGTCCAGTTCCCCCTCATCCCAGTACACTCACATAATCTAAAAATATAAAAAAATTCCTAACACAAAACATTAAAAAAGACCGGGACATTATGAAAAGACAAAACCTCTGAATAATAAGAATGAGGAAGGAGAAGAATAACAGCTTAAAGCCCAGAAAATATTTTCAACACAACTATAGGAGAAAATTTTCCTACCCTGAAAAGGGAGATGCCTATAAAGGTAAAAGAAACATATAGAAAACCAAGTAAATTGAATCAAAACAGAAAGTTTCCTTGCTACGTAATAATCAAAATACTAAACACTCAGAAATACAAATACTAGTATATTTACACAATGGAATACTACTCTGCAATGAAAAACAATGAATTCACGAAATTCCTAGGCAAATGGTCAGAACTGGAAAATATCATCCTTAGTGAGGTAACTCAATCACAAAAGAACACACATGGTATGCAGTCACTGATAAGGGGATATTAACCCAGAATCTCGGAATACCCTAGACACAATTTGCATATCAATAGATTTCCAAGAAGATAGGAGGAGAGACCCCTGGTCCTGGAAAGACTGGATATAGGGAAACACCAGGACAGAGAAGTGAGAGAGGGTTGAATGGGGAGCAGAGGGAGGGAAGGTGGCTTATGGGACTTTTGGGGAGGGAGGAAATGGGAAAGGGGAAATCATTTGGAATGTAAATAAAAAAACTTAGAAAATAAAATAAATAAATAAATAAATGAAATGCAAATACTTATACATTTTAAATATATATTATATATCATATATCACATGTCATATCATATATTGTAAATGTATGTTCTATAATATAAATATTTAAAGTTGCAAAGGAAAAAAAAATAACATGTAAAGGCAAACCAATTAGAATTACACCTGACATATCAGTGGAGACTCTAAAAGACTGAAGGTCCGGAACAGATGTGCTGCAAACACTAAGAGACAACAGATGAAAGCCCAAATTACTATACCAGCAAAACTTTCAAGGTGGAGAAAACAAGATATTCCATGATAAAGTCTAATTTAAACAATATATTCAAGTCCTTCCCTATAGAGGTTATAGAAGGAAAAACCAAAACAATAGGAGTTAACTGCACATATGAAAGCACAAGAAATAAGTAAAATTACATGAGGAAAATAAAAGAGAAACACACACAAATATCACCAACACCATCATCATCATCAACAACAATAATGGATTACCAAGAACTAACAATCATTGACTATTGATCTCTCAGTGACCTCATTGATCAGTGGCCTCAGTTCCCCAATAAAAATACACAGATTAACAAGGTGGGTATTAAATCAGGACCCATCCTTTTGCTCTATACAAGAAACACACCTCAACATCAAGGTTAGACATCTCAGAGTAAAGGTATTTGGTAAAGATTTTCCAAGCAAATGAACCTAAGAAGCAAGTTGGTATAGCCATTTTAATATCTAACAAAATTGAATTTAAACCCAATTAATCAAAAGAAATCATGAAGGACACTATATACTCATCAAATAAAAAATCTATAATGGTCAGATTATAATTCTTAACATCTATGCCCCAAACACAAGGGCATCCCAGTATAGGTTATTTTTTAAACTAAAATTTTTTGAGAAGTTTATACATGGCTACTATGCTTATAACATTTCTACCCCTTCCTCTCCCATCTTCAACTTCACTCTTGCTCTTCCACTGTTTCAAATTCATGAGCACTTTTAATTTTTATTTTTATAGTTCCCTTGATTGCCTATAGCCTTTTATCTAGAGGCAGAGCTTTGTGAAATCTCCACCTCCACACTGACATGTCAACTGCTACAGTCATTGTTCATGTCTTCTTTAGACAACCATATCATTGAGTTTTAGTGGGTGCAGCTTTCCTGTCATGTCAAGAAGACACTTTTTCACAGCCTATGTAGGGTCCTCTGGCTCCTATAATCTTTGTTTTTTCCACAACTTCCGCGGAGTATTGGGTGTTTGATCTGGATGTAGATATATTTCTTTTGGGTATGGCACCGAAATGATTGAGATTCTGCATTAAACAACACAAGTCTAAAGACATTTTCTTCATATATAACACTCATGCTACATCATTATCATAAATTACTGTGAAGTAGAAGGAGAATTAATAAGCTTACATTAAGATCTGCCCAAGTGTCTGCCTTCAGGGCTTGCTTTCTTATTAGAATCTAACACAAACTGAGAACTATGGCAAATAAAAATCGGCAACCTTTTCAAAATAATCTGTCATGAATATAAACTGAAATAAGTAATCATATAAGAAAAAAATCAGTAAGATTCCTCAGGACCTCTCAGGTTTCTTAAGTGAAGGGAAGTGTGTAAAATTTTAGGTGTATTTTAGGTGTGTGGGTGGACTTAGTTATTGGTGTACTACTCTTTATTTTCCTAGTTTCTAGTGTTACATAAATTAGCATCCACCCAGCTGTCACTGTTTTTTTTCTTTACAAATGACTTGAAATCATGACCCCAAAGAATAACACCCAATTTCCAAAAGTTATATTTCATAGTTTTAGATTCTGTCCTATCTAAAATTTGCCCAGTGGTTTTGAGTTAATTTAACTATCAATTCCTAGCTTCTTGAAAATCATGATAATAGGACTAATCACCTCACAGATTGCCTTCAAGGATCACACAGGGTATGGCATATGGTGTTTTTATCTGATTTAATAATGCTGGCCACTATAGTTCTTATAACTAAAATGAAATGAACTCCATGGTAGGATCCTGGAATTAGAAAGCATTATATGGCATGGCTAAGAGCTAAAACACTTTTCACTTCATTTTAAAACTATCTTCTACAGAAAACTCCACACCCTATGTTGTTCAGTGAACATACTACATGAAAATTTGCAATATTCTTGCTAATGTATATACATTTCAGTTTTAAACTTTTATTAAATTTATACATACTACTAATTTGACAATCATCTAAAACAGCAAAGATTGTTAGGAGGAAAAGAGCCCTCCTATTTTTGAAAAATACAACAGTAGTGAACCACTAAACTGGGGGTGTCTCACAACTACACAAGCACACATGGGCTAAAACAACAGGGAAAAGTGTGATAATAACATTCTCCTAATAGCAATAGGACATGAAGTAGAAGTAAGGTTTATGAGGAGTACTGTGGACTTGATAAATATATATATTTAACAATATAAAGGATGCCCAAATGGAAACTGTATAAAGCCATGTTAATAACTGTCATGGCTAATTCCAGGTGTTGATTTGATATGACTGGGAAGATAAAACCCCAATTAATGAATTACCTTCATCAGTTGACCTGTGGGCATATCTGTGGGACATTTTATTAATTGATAATTGATGTAAGAGGCCCCAGCTCACTGTGGGTCATTCTTGAGAAGTTGGTCTTGTGCTATGCAGAAAAGTGATCCAGAGAGTAAGTCAATAAGCATAGTTTCTCCGCATCAGTTCATGACTCCCTTCAGGTATCTGCCATGAGTTCCTTCCTAAGCTTCCCTCAATAATAGATAATGAATGTAAAGTGAAATACACTCTTTCTTCCCTAACATGAAAATTTTGTCAAAATAGTAAAGACTCTCATAATAGCTGCTGTAAATATTTCTTTTAGAAAGTTAGTAAACTAGTATTTTGTGATACTGCTGGAGAAAGACAACCTCTAGCTTAAGTTGGGGCTTTTCTCCTTTGTGCAGAATTTCTCTCACTTTACTCGAATGAAATCTATTCTTCCTTTTCTTTCAGAAAAAGAAGCCTGGTTAAAACAAAAAGTTGGAGGGGGTGGGGGAATTATAATCCAAAATGCTTTATTTTAACAGCATTTTTTATTGAAATTTCTATTTCACAGAATTTTAAAGAGATCTGATACTGTTCTATCCTTCTGTTTGGTAGTAAAATGCCCATTATGATTTGATCTTAGAATTTTCTCTTTCTCTAGAGGTCACAGTGAGTACTCACTGTTGCATGTCATGGAGTTCTTCACTAATGTCTTACTTGATGTTGGACAATTTTCATCCATTGTTCTGTGCTCATTATGACCCATTTTCTCGCAAATTGATGATTTATATTTGTCTAAATTTATGTGATATCATGAATCATCATTCATTATGATTTATGAATACAGTGTGGATTAATTAAACTGAGGCATTTAACAAATCCATCACCTTGAATGTTTAATACTCTTTTGTGGCAAGCATATTTGAAATTTACTCTCAACAATTCACTACAGATTTTACTTTGTTATTGACTATATTTATCTTGCTATACAACAGGACTGAAATCTAGCCATTCTTCTTGTCTAATATCTTGACCTCTGAGCACCACATTCCAATCATTTACTCCTGAGTCCTTAGTTTCTATTTTCTTCTGCTTCTGAAGGTTCAGTTGCTTTGGATTTCTGTACCTGGCCCATCTCATGGAACATAAAAACCAGTTCATAGTATCAAATATTGCAAAATCCCTTTATTTAGGGTTGTGTAGTCTTAATATGGTGTTTTGTTGTGTGTATATGACATACATTTTTATCCTCTGATCTGGTGATGGACACTCAGGTTATTCCTACAGCTCTGCTATTATGAGCAATGAACATGTGGTTGCAGAAATCTCAACAGAATCATCTCACTTATTTTTTTGTAATATTTAAACTTATTTTATATATGAAACATTTATGTGGAGCTCTAGCCATTTAAATTGGCAGTAATATGTCCAATGGCCCCTTTCTTCAGATCCTTGCACATACTGGTCTATCTACGATCTATTTGTCTATCTATCTATATTGATAATAGCTATTCTAGGAAGTGGAAGATGTTGTCCTGCTGTAGACTCCATTTAAATTCCTTGATGATTAACAATGTTAAACATCCCTTGTATTTCATTAGCCATATCTATATTGTTGGGTTTTTCTGTTTGCTTTTGTTTTTGTTTTCCAGCAAGGTACAGACCATTTCTGAGAAGCCTGCAGTTCCCATTATATCCAATGATGTAAAAGGCAAATCTTTCCCTTGAAGCCTAGAATGAGATAAAGACACCTTCTCCTGACACTCCTATGCCAGAAAAAACTCCTCCTGATACCTCTAGTCTTTGTTTTTTAGCCATTTTCCTGAAGAAATAAGATTTGCTAAAACGAAACAAATGAAAAACAATGAAGAAATGATTTTGTCATGTTTGTCAAGAAAGTGACAAAATACATAAAACCCTACAGATTCTACCAACTAATCAGCTAATTGAATTTTATCACAACTAATTAATAACAGATTTTTGTTGTATGTATTAGTAACATAGAAAAATTAATAATGGCCATCTTTGCTCCTGTGACTGAGCAGACAGGTGCAATCAGGTGTCCTGCTAGGGGACATCTGCTCTGCAGGGAGTCCCGCAGTTAGAGGTGAGACCACCATCTTCACTCCTGTGACTGAGCAGGCTGTTTCAGCCAAGAACACAGAGAACACTCAAGTGTAAGATCACTTAAGACTCAGTCCGCGAGGGCCCTATCTGCACCCAGGAGCTGGGCAGCCCCATAGCACTCTATGACAGGGGAAAGCCGGTCACCCAGGGGTGCTAAGATAGACTTGCAGGCAAACAGGAGGGACAAGCACCAGCTAGTGACAACAAGACCAACTGACACCAGACATAACCAGATGGCAAAAGGCAAACATAGAAATGTTACTAACACAAATCAAGGCAATATGGCAGCATCCGAACCCAACTCTCCCACAACAGCAAGTCCTGGATACCCCAACACACCAGAAAAGCAAGCTTTGGATTTAAAATCACAGCTCATGATGCTGATAGAAGGTTTCAAAAAGGACATAAATAACTCCCTTAAAGAAATACAGGAGAGCCAGGCAGTGGTGGCGCACACCTTTAATCCCAGCACTTACTTGGGAGGCAGAGGCAGGAGGATTTCTGAGTTCGAGGCCAGCCTGGTCTACAAAGTGAGTTCCAGGACAGCCAGGGCTACACAGAGAAACCCTGTCTTGAAAAACCAAAAAAAAAAAAAAAAAAGAAATACAGGAGAACACAAGTAAACAGGGAGAAGCCCTTAAAGAACTACAGGATAACACAACAAAACAGGTGAAGGAATTGAACAAAACCATCCAGGATCTAAAAATGGAGGTAGAAACAATAAAGAAATCACAAAGGGAAACAATTCTGGACATAGAAAGCCTAGGAAAGAAGTCAGAAGTAATGGATCCAAGCATCAACAACAGAATACAAGAGATAGAAGAGAGAATCTCAGATGCAGAAGATACCATAGAAAGCATTGAAACAACAGTCAAAGAAAATGAAAACTGCAAAAAGCTCCTGACCCAAAACATCCAGGAAATACAGGACACAATGAGAAGACCAAACATAGGGATCATAGGTATAGAAGAGAGTGAAAATTTCCAACTTAAAGGGCCAGTAAATGTCTTCAATAAAATTATAGAAGGAAACTTCCCTAACCTAAAGAAAGAGATGCCCATGAACATACAAGAAGCCTACAGAACTCCAAATGAATTGGACCAGAAAAGAAATTCCTCCCGTCACATAATAATCAAAATGACAAATCTACTAAACAAAGAAAGAATATTAAAAGCAGCAAAGGCAAAAACATCAAGTAACATATAAAGGTAGACCTATCAGAATTACACCAGACTTCTCACCAGAGACTATAAAAGCCAGAAGAACCTGGGCAGATGTCATACAGACCCTAAAGGAACACAAATGCCAACCTAGACTGCTATATCCAGCAAATCTCTCAGTAACCATAGATGGAAAAACCAAGGTATTCCATGACAAAAAAAATTTACACAGTATATTTCCACAAATCCAGTCCTTCAAAGGATAATGAATGGAAAACATCAACAAAAGGAAAGAAACTACACACTAGAAAAAGCAAGAAATTAATCTTCTTTCAACAAACCCAAAAGAGGATAACCATACAAACATAAAAATTACATCAAAAATAACAGGAAGCAACAATCACTATTCCTTAATATCTCTTAACATCAATGGACTCAATTTCCCAATAAAAAGACATAGACTAACAGACTGGATACATAAACAGAACCTAACATTTTGTTGCATACAGGAAACACATCTAAGTGTGAAAGACAAACACTACCTCAGAGTAAAAGACTGGAAAACAGTTTTCCAAGCAAATGGTCCCAGGAAATAAGCTGGAGTAGACAATCTAATATCCAATAAAACAGACTTTCAACCAAAAGTCATCAAAAAAGACATGGAATGACACTTTATATTTATCAAAGGAAAAATCTACCAAGAAGAACTCTCAATTCTGAAAATCTATGCTCCAAATACAAGGGCACCCTCATTCATCAAAGAAACTTTACTAAAGCTTAAAGCACACATTACACCTCACAATGTGGGTGACTTCAACACCCCACTCTCCTCAAAGGACAGATTAGGGAAACACAAACAAAACAGAGACACAATGAAACTAACAGAAGTTTTGGACCAAATGGATTTATTAGATATCTGTAGAACATTTCATTCTAAATCAAAAGAATATACCTTCTTCTCAGCACCTCGTGGTACCTTCTCCAAAATTGATCATATGATTGGTCACAAAACAGACCTCATCAGATATAAGAAGTTCAAACTAATCCAATGACTCCTATCAGATCACTATGGAATAAGGGTGGTCTTCAATAGCAACAAAAACAACAGAAAGCCCACATACACATGGAAGCTGAACAATGCTCTACTCAATGATACCTTGATCAAGGCAGAAATAAGGAAAGAAATCAAAGACATTTTAGAATTTAATGAAAATGAAGGCACAACATATCCAAATTTATGGGAAACAATGAAAGCAGTGTTAAGAGGAAAACTCATAGCTCTGAGTGCCTCCATAAAGAAGGTGGAGAGCCGGGCAGTGCTGGCACATGCCTTTAATCCAAGCACTTGGGAGGCAAGGCAGGCAGATTTCTGAGTTCAAGGCCAGTCTAGTTTGCAGAGTGAGTTCCAGGACAGCCAGGGCTATACAGAGAAACCTGTCTTGAAAAAAAACATAAAAACAAAAAAGAAGAAGAAGAAGAAGAAGAAGAAGAAGAAGAAGAAGAAGAAGAAGAAGAAGAAGGAGAAGGAGAAGGAGAAGGAGAAGGAGAAGGAGAAGGAGAAGGAGAAGGAGAAGGAGAAGGAGAAGGAGAAGGAGAAGGAGAAGGAGAAGGAGAAGAAGGAGAAGCAGAAGCTGGAGAGAACATACACTAGCAGCTTAAGAGCACACCTGAAAGCTTTAGAACAAAAAGAAGATAATACACCCAAGAGGAGTAGAAAGCAGGAAATCGTCGAACTCAAGGCTGAAATCAACTAAGTAAAAACAAAAAGAACTATACAAAGAACAAAAAAAAACAAAAAAACAAAAAAAAACAGGAGCTGGTTCTTTGAGAAAATTAACAAGATAGATAAATCTTTAGCCAGACTAACCAGAGGGCACAGAGACAGTATCCAAATTAACAAAATCAAAAATGAAAACAGAGATATAACACAGAAACTCAGGAAATTCAAAAAATCATCAGATCCTATTACAAAAGCCTATACTCAACACAACTGGAAAATCTGGATGAAATGGACGATTTCCTAGACAGATGCCAAATACCAAAATTAAATCAGAATCAAATAGACCATCTAAACAGACCCATAACCCCTAAAGAAATAGAAGTGGTCATTGAGAGTCTCCCAACCAAAAAAAGCACAGAACCTGATGGTTTTAGTGCAGAATTCTATAAGACCTTCAAAGAAGACCTAACACCAATACTCTTCAAACTATTCCACAAAATAGAAACAGAAAGAACACTACCCAACTTGTTCTATAAAGCCACAATTTCGCTGATACCAAAACCACACAAAGATCCAACAAAGAAAGAGAACTTAAGACCAATTTCCCTTATGGATATCAATGCAAAAAAATACTCAATAAAATTCTTGTCAACTGAATCTAAGAACACATCAAAAAGATCATTCACCATGATCAAGTAGGCTTCATCCCAGGGATGCAGGGATGGTTCAATATGCAGAAATGTATCCATGTAATTAATTATATAAACAAACTCAAAGAACAAAACCACATGGTCATTTCATTAGATGCTGAGAAAGCATTTGACAAAATTCAGCATCCTTTCATGTTAAAAGTCTTGGAAAGAACAGGTATTCAAGGCCCATACATAAACATAGTAAAAGCAATATACAGCAAACCAGTAGCCAACATTAAACTAAATGGAGAGAAAGTAGGAGCAATCCAACTAAAATCAGGGACTAGACAAGGCTGCCCTCTCTCTCCGTATTTATTCAATATAGTACTTGAAGTTCTAGCTAGAGCAATTAGACAACAAAAGGAGGTCAAATGGATACAAATTGGAAAGGAAGAAGTCAAATTATCACTATTTGCAGATGATATGATAGTATACTTAAGCAACCCAGAAAACTCCACCAGAGAACTCCTATAGCTGATAAACAATGTCAGCAAAGTGACCGGTTATAAAATTGACTCAAGCAAATCAGTAGCCTTCTTATACTCAAAGGATAAACAGACTGAGAAAGAAATTAGGGGAATGACACCCTTCACAATAGCCACAAACAATATAAAGTATCTTGGTGTGACTCTAACCAAACAAGTGAAAGATCTATATGACAAGAACTTCAAGTTTCTGAAGAACGAAATCGAATAAGACCTCAGAAGATGGAAAAAATCTTCCATGCTCATGGATTGGCAGGAGTAATACAGTTAAAATGACCATCTTGCCAAAAGCAATCTACAGATTCAACGCAATCCCCATCAAATTCCAAACTTAATTCTTCATAGAGTTAGAAAGAGCAATTCTCAAGTTCATCTGGAATAGCAAGAAACCTAGGATAGCTAAAACTATTTATCAACAGTAAAAGAACTTCTGGGGGAATCAGTATCCCAGACCTCAAGCAGTACTACAGAGCAATAATGTTAAAAACTGCATGGTATTGGTGCTCTGACAGGCAGGTAGATCAATGGGATAGAATTGAAGACCCAGAAATGAACCCACACACCTATGGTCACTTGACATTTGACAAAGGAGCTAAAACCATCCAATGGATGAAAGATAGCCTTTTCAACAAATGGTGCTGATTCAACTGGTGGCTAGCATGCAGAATGCAGAAGAATGCAAATCGATCCATTCTTATCTCCTTGCACTAAGCTCAATTCCAAGTGGATCAAAGATCTCCACATAAAACCAGCTACACTGAAACTAATAGAAAAGAAACTGGGTAAGAGCCTTGAACACATGGGCACAGGGGAAAATTATCTGAACAGAACATCAATAGCTTGTACTCTAAGATCAAGAATTGACAAATGGGACCTCATAAAATTACAAAGTTTCTGTAAGGCAAAGGACACTGTCAATAGGACAAAATGGCAACCAACATATTGGGGAAAGATCTTTACCAACCCTACATCCGACAGAGGGCTAATATCCAATATATACAAGAAACCAAGAAGTTAGACTCCAGAGAGCCAAATAACCCTATTAAAAACTGGGGTACAGAAGTAAACAAAGAATTTTCACCTGAGGAATATCGAATGGCTGAGAAGCATCTAAAGAAATGTTTAACATCCTTAGTCATCAGGGAAATGCAAATCAAAACAACCCTGAGATTTCACCTCACACCAGTCAGAATGGCTAAGGTCAAAAACTCAGGAAACAGCAGGTGGTGGTAAGGATGTAGAGAAAGAGGAACACTCCTCCACTTTTGGTGGGATTGCAAGCTGGTACAACCACTCTAGAAAGCAGTCTGGCAGTTCCTCAGAAAACTGGGCATGATACTACCAGAGGATCCTGTTATACCACTCCTGGGCATATACCCAGAGGATTCCCCAGCAAGTAATAAGGACACATGCTCCACTATGTTCATAGCAGCCCTATTTATAATAATCAGAAGCTGGAAAGAACCCAAATGTCCCTCAACGGAGTAATGGATACAGAAAATGTGGTGTAGTTTCACAATGGAATACTACTTAGCTATTAAAAACAATGAATTCATGAAATTCTTAGGCAAATGGGTGGAACTGGAAAATATCATCCTAAGTGAGGTAACCCAATCACAAAAGAACACACATGGTATGCACTCAATGATAAGTCCATATTAGCCTAGAAGCTTGGAATACCCAAGACACAATTCACATATCAAATGATGCCCAAGAAGAAGGAAGAAGAGGACCCTGGTCCTGGAAAGGCTCGATGCAGCGGTGTAGGGGAATACCAGGACAGGGAAGCAGAAGGGGTTGATTGGGGAACAAGGGGAGGGGAGAGGGCTTATGGGACTTTCAGGAAGGGGGAAACCAGGAAAGGGGAAATCATTTGAAATGTAAATAAAGAATATATCTAAGAAAAAAAGAAAAATAAATATCTATTTATTTTTGTTTTTTGTTTGTTTGTTTGTTTATGGAGACATAGTCTCTTAATGTAGTTCTAGCTGTCCTGGAAATGACTATTTCAACCAGTCTGGTTTTGAATTCACACTGATTACTTTACTCTACAGGAGTTCTAAGATTAATGGTAAGCATCATCACACTCAGCCTAGTAACAATTCTTTTTTGATTGTAAACTATATGTAAGAGAATAAGTTTGCCTGTGATACACTAAAGTCTATAAAATAATAAAAATATTGAGGAATTCACAAATAAATGCAAGTGTACTCTATGTCTATAAGGTATGGGAACCACTACTACTTAAATATCAATTGAAAGATTATGTTTTAATATATTAATACAAAGCAAACTCATGTTTAGATCAGTGCATTATTTACTGAGATAGCATTGTTGTCTTTTATAGAAATAGAAAAAAGAATCCTAAAATTAGCATTGGCAATAATGAGCATAAACAAGTAAGCTTATGACTCCACATTATCTGATTTCAAAATCTGTAACAGAAATTGTATTGATTAAATATTATGGTACCTTCAAACAATCATAATTGAACAGAATAGAATACAAAAGTTGTCTCACTCTTCAGTGAAGCCTAGTCATCTATATTTACTGTTTTCCAGTTGGCTCTGATTAGATATAATATTTGAACTATTGTCCTTAATAAGTTGTTGAGCAAAGATAATAGCACAGCAATGGTGTTAAACTACATCTCCCATTACGGAAAACAATAATTGTTTATCAATTCAAGTAGAAAAGTGTTAAATATATATTGCCATCAAATAAGAGATATAAGTACAGCTTTGGAGGGGGTGGAGTTCTTTTGATTCTTTGTGAGCTTCACATCAGGCACTCCAGTCCCTCTCATTTCCCTGTACCCCCATATCTGTTCTTTATCTTTACAACCTCAGCCCCAAATAAAAATACACAAATGAGCAAGCAAACAAACAAATGAACAAACAAAAACTCACGAATCATAGAAGGCATCTCATCTTGGAATTTGTAGTATTTCACACTGTGTCCAACAGTATGTCCCTCTGTCCATACATCTTCACTTACTTACAAATGATCATCGCAATGAGTCATTGGTCTATTCATAATTTCTGACATCCTTGATACCATCAATATTGGATCCTCACTGGTACTCCTCCAAGTTATCCTGCTATTGTCCTGTGTCATGGAGATCTTACAGCTTTGGATCAGCAAGACTGGCCCTTTCACACATCCCAAACATCTGTCTGCGAGACAATGTTGTCTGTGAGAAAATCTACACTGAAGAGTAGATTTTCTGTGGGCCAATTTGGAGCCCTGGATCTTGGCTTGGGTGGTAGTTGGCTGAGGAAGTAAGCATACCAGCTCTTCCTGATCTGTACAACCAGGGCAGGATCTCTAGTACTGCTCTACCTTGGCCACCCAATATTGCCATCATCAGGGGCAGGGCCAGCTCTCTTGCTCTCATGACCTCTTGGCTGGCTCACCCTCACCCATGTTTCCAGAGCCAGCTCCATTTTGCTGCCAAGTCAAGGGGCAGGGCCCACTCTCGCAAGTGGTTCAGCCCATGAGAGGATGGAACAGCTCTCCTGCTTTAATATCCTTGATGTGACTCACCTGTGCCTTCACCATCAGGGCCAGCTTCACTGTGTCACCCAGGCAAAGAACAGGTGCCTGAGTACATCTTAAGTTGTAAGGATGTAGACTTGAAATTAATGGATATGAGAATGTTTAAGACTGAATATCTTGAATTCCTGGAATGTGGCCAACTGCTGAACTGGTTTTTAATCCATAGATATGTCAAGGACTTGTTTTTAAATGAATTATAGATATTTTATTGCCTTGACAGGAAGAGGCCATAAGGGCATTACAAGTGGACATGTCAGGATGTATTTATGATGGGAGATGGCATCAGGCTATATTCTTTTATAAAACCTTTAGGGCTCCTGTGAGATGAGCAATATGTAATGACAAATGGTCATGCATACTTCAGAGGTGATTGTGTCTTACAAGGAATAGTTTATTGCAGAAGTCTATGTTATACAACGGGACTCATGGCCAGTACAGATAACAATTTCAGAGTAGTAGAGGTCATGTGGCAGCATCCAACACTGAGAGAAAATGTGACAATAATTGCTATAAGTCACTGCAAGTTGGAAGGTTGTCAGAAAACAATTATCCACAGATATGAATAGTGTCGAATAACAGAACAACATGTCCATAGGTCAAGAAACATGGGTAAAAAGAGGTATCCTCAACTTATATATCTGAAAAGATGAAATGAAGCTTGATATTAAATGTCAAAATGAAAATTTTTGATTCTTTCCTGTTTTGAGATCTAAATACATTTACATACTATTGAATAAAGATGGAACCAAATTTATTTGAGAAAGTACCCCATAACACCTTCACAAATCAAATATATATATGTATATATAAATATAAATATAAGTATATGTGTATATACCACAGAATATATATACATATATCACATATATATATATACATATATATACATACCACTCTTCTGTGTTCCTATTTATTCAAATACAATCTAATTTCATCATCTATAACATATCTATATTATTAACCCATATTCCACTCATGTATGTATATATGTATGTTTACATGATATTGATTTATCTGTCATCTATATATCTTTATATAACATACATTATCAATCATGTATTTTCTATTCATCTATGTATTGCTAGCTATGTATTTATTCATATCCATATATCTAAAGTCTTATCATAACTACATTCATCTATTATTTATGAATGTATGTATTCATCTACTTATCTACTTATAGCTATCTATGCATCATCTAATAGGTATCAGAGTAGGTCAGTGGTTCTCAACCTTCCTTGACCCTTTAATAAATTTCCTTACATTGTAGTGAACTCTAACCATAAAATGACTTTTGTTGCTATTTAATAAGACTAATTTGGTTACTATTATGAATCTCAATATATCTCAATCCTGATATGAAGGATACCTGATAATTGACCCCTGTTAACGGTCTTTGACAATCAAATGGGTAGCGACCCAAAGGTTGCAAACTGCTGGGATAGTGAAATATATTTTCTGTGGGGGGTCAATGAGGCCCATAGATATGCTATGCAGGTAATACAAAAACATGTTGCTATAGGAATATAGATATATAAATGGAGACAAATTCAAGTCACTTTCATAATGAGCTGCAAAGCTATGGAGCATATTCTGACATAACTTCCTAGTTTTTCAGCTATCTTTAATCTTTAACCATTTTAATTATGGGGAGTATTTTAGGAAGGACTAAACAGAAGCTTCCAAGACATTCTATCTGTGCTAGATATGGAAGAATATAAATGTATATTGTTCATAATTTTAACTGTAGTATGGAATATATGTGCACATGATAGAATAATTTATTGGTTAACTTCACTAGATTTGTGATTATTGGTTTGATCTTCATTGTACATTGTATTCAGTCTTTATTAAGATAACATTTGCCTTAGTCTGAGAAAACAGTAGTGCATATTGGTGATTTTGCCCTGAACTCCATCTTGCTTGAAACAGAAGTATAATTCAAATAGACTTATATTATCTCATAAGCTGTCTCCAGTAGCATGTGAACATTATTAAGCCAACAAATACATGCCAAATTCTTGAGAAGTCATGGAAAGCTGAATATTCTCAAAATACTAGGTGAAAATAAAACTGCAAAATTAAGCTATTTGCAATATCAGTAAAATGCATGGGAGTTTTGCAATTTGATACATATTAGGAAACATCCTCTCCAGTCTAAAAGACATCTTTTCACGTGAAGCATACCTCAGTGTTTAAATATTTCAAAACCTTTGGAAACTTTTGCCTGTTGGATCTGGGAATGCCTCACTTATAGCTGTGCCTTTTGATCCAGTGAAATACAGGTGGCTCCCTGGAAGGTATAAGACATGCAGCACATACCACAGTATCTGTGTCAATAAGTGATTACAAAATTACTGTCATAGCTGCAGGCTCCTTAAGGAAGAACCTTGTTAAAATTTTAAGTTTCAGGCGATTCCTGAGATGGTGAGGCTGATTTACTTCTAAACCTTAAAAGTTCATATACACTCTAAGTCTCAAGGAGCTTCCCGTGGGAAGGAAATGTTGTAATTTGGAGAAAAGAGATATAAAGCAGTAATTAAGAAATTCAACGTAGTGCTCACTTTTGCAGCACATATACTAAAATTGGAACGATACAGAGAAGATTAGCATGGCCCCTGTGCAAGCATGACACACAAATTTGTGAAGCGGTCCATATTTTTATACCCAGCAAAACTTTCAATTACGATAGACAGAGAAAACAAGACATTCCATGACAAAAGCAAATTTACACAATATCTTTCCACAAATCCAGCTCTACAAAGGATAATGGGTGGAAAATACCAACACAAGGCAGGAAAGCACACCGTAGAAAAAGCAATAAAGTAATCTTTCAACAAACCCAATAGAAGATAACTACAAAAACAGAATTTCACCTTTAACAAAGAAGATAACAGTAAGCAACAATCACTTTTCCTTAATATCTCTTAACATCAATGGTCTCAATTCCCCAATAAAAAGACATAGACTAAAAGACTGGATACATAAGCAGGACCCAACATTTTGCTGCATACAAGAAACCCATCTAAGTAACAAAGGCAGTCACTACTTCAGAGTCAAAGGTTAGAAAACAATTTTGCAAGCAAATGGTCCCAAGAAACAAGCTGGAGTAGCCATTCTTTTTTTTTTCTATATTTTTTTTTATTTACATTCCCAATGATTTCCCCTTTCCCGGATCCTCCCTCCCTGAAAATCCCATAAGCCCTCTTCCCTCCCGCTGTTCCCCATTAAACCCCTTCTCGCTTCTCTGTCCTGGTATTCGCCTACATCCAGTCTTTCCAGGACCAGGGGTCTCTCCTTCCATCTTCTTGGAAATCTATTGATACGTGAATTGTGTCTTGGGTATTCTGAGATTCTGGGTTAATATCCCCTTATCAGTGATTGCATACCATGTGTATTCTTTTGTGATTGGGTTACCTCACTAAGGATGATATTTTCCAATTCTGACCATTTGCCTAAGAATTTCATGAATTCATTGTTTTTAATTGCAGAGTAGTATTCCATTGTGTAAATATACCACATCTTCTGAATCCATTCCTCCGCTGAGGGACATCTGGGTTCTTTCCAGATTCTGGCTATTATAAATAAGGCTGTTATGAACATAGTGGAGCATGTGTCCCTATTGCATGCAGGGGAAGCCTCTGGGTACATACCCAGGAGTGGTATAACAGGATCCTCTGGGAGTGTCATGCCCAGTTTTTTGAAGAACAGCCAGACTGCTTTCCAGAGTGGTTGCACCAGCTTGCAATCCCACCAGCAGTGGAGGAGTGTTCCTCTTTCTCCACATCCTCACCAACAACTGCTGTCTCCTGTGTTTTTTATCTTAGCCATTCTGACTGGTGTGAGGTGGAATCTCAGGTTGTTTTGATTTTCAACCAAAAGTTATTAAAAAAGATAAGGAGGGTCACTTCATTCTGGTCAAAGGAAAAGTCTACAATGATGAGCCCTCAATTCTGAAAATCTATGCAAGGGCACCCACATTCATAAAAGAAATTTTACTAAAGCTCAAAACACACATTGCACCCCACACAATAATAGTGGGAGACTTCAATACCCCACTCTCAACAATGTACAAATCAAGGAAACAGAAACTAAATAGAGACACAGTGATACTAACTGAAGTTATGGACCAAATGGAGCTAATATATATTTATAGAGCATTCCACCCTAAAGCAAAGAAATATACATTCTTCTCGGCATCTCATGGCACCTTCTCCAAAATTGGCCATATAGTTGGTCACAAAACAGATTTCAACAGATACAGAAATATTGAAATTATTCCATGCACCTTATCAGATCACCATGGACTAAGGCTATTCTTAAGCGCAAATGAAAACAATGGAAAACACATATACATGTGGACTTTGAACAATACTCTTCTCAATGATAGCATGTTCAAAGAAGAAATAAAGAAATTAAAGACTTTTTAGAATTCAATGAAAATGAAGACACATCATACCAAAATTTATGGTACACAATGAAAGCAGTTCTAAGAGGAAAACTCATAGCTCTGAGTGCCTCCAAAAAGAAAATGGAGACAGCCTACACTAACAGCTTGGCAGAGCACTTGAAAGCTCTAGAACAAAAAGAAGCAATTACATCCAAGAGGAGTAGGCTGGAAATAATCAAACTCAGGGCCAAAATCAACCAGATAGAAACAAAAAGAACTATACAAAGAATCAACAAAACCAGGAGCTGGTTCTTTGAGAAAATAAACAAGATAGATAAACCCTTGGCCAGACTAACCAGAGGGCAAAGAAGCACCACCCAAGTTAATAAAATCATTAATGAAAAAGGAGACATAACAATAGAAACTGAAAATTCAGAAAATCACCAGATCCTACTACAAGAATTTATACTCAACAAAGTTTGAAAAATAGCAGCCTTATTTATAATAGCCAGAAGCTGGAAAGAACCCAGATGTCCCTCAACGGAGGAATGGATTCAGAAGATGTGATATATTTACACAATGGAATACTATTCTGCAATTAAAAACAATGAATTCACGAAATTCTTAGGCAAATGGTCAGAACTGGAAAAATATCATCCTTAGTGAGGTAACCCAATCACAAAAGAACACACATGGTATGCAGTCACTGATGAGAGGATATTAACCCAGAAACTCGGAATACCCAAGTATCAATTTACCTATCAATAGATTTCCAAGAAGATGGAAGGAGAGACCCCTGGTCTTGGAAAGACTGGATGTAGGGGAATACCAGGACAGAGAAGCGAGAGGGGGTTGAATGGGGAACAGAGGGAGGGAAGGGGGCTTATGGGATTTTCGGGGAGGGAGGAAATGGGAAAGGGGAAATCATTTGGAATGTAAATAAAAATATATAGAAAATAAAAAAATAAAGAAAATCAGGATAAAATGGGCAGCTTTATTGATACATACCAGGTGCCAACGTTAAAACAGGATCAGATAAACCATCTAAATAGTCCCATAAGTCCTGAGGAAATAGAAACAGTCGTTAATAGTCTCCCATCAAAAAAAGAGCCCAGGACCAGATGGGTTTATCAGGGAATTCTATCAGATCTTCAAAGAAGAGCTAATACCGATACTCTTCAAACTATTCCATGAAATAGAAACCCAAGGAACACTATCCAACTCATTCTATGAAGCCACAATAACGCTTATACCTAAATCAAAGACCAAACAAGGAAGGAGAACTTCAGACCAATCTCCCTCATGAACGTCGATGCAAAAATACTCAACAAAATTCTGGCCAACCAAATTCAAGAATGCATCAAAACTATAATTCACCATGATCAGGTAGGCTTCATCCCAGGGATGGTTCAATATATGGAAATTCATCAACATAATCCACTATATAAACAAACTCAAGGAAAAAAACCACATGGTCATTTCATTAGATGCTAAAAAAGCTTTTGACAAAATCCAGCATCCCTTTATGATAAAAATCTTGGAGAAAGCGGGAATCCAAGGCCCATACCAATGAAAGCAATATACTGCAAACCAGTAGCTAACATCAAACTAAATGGAGAGAAACTTGAAGCAATCCTGCTAAAATCAGGGACCAGACAAGGCTGCCCACTCTCTCCCTATCTATTCAATATAGTACTTGAAGTTCTAGCCAGAGCAATCAGACAACAAAAAAGGTCAAAGGTATACAAATTAGAAAAGAAGAAGTCAAAATATCGTTTGTAGATGATATGAACATATACTTAAGTGACCCCAAAACTTCCACCAGAGAACTCCTAAAGCTGATAAACAACTTCAGCAAAGTGGTTGGATATAAAATTGACTCAAGCAAATCAGCAGCCTTCCTCTACTCAAAGGATAAACAAACTGAGAAAGAAATTAGGGAAATGACACCCTTCACAATACTCCCAAATAATATTTCATACCTTGGTATTACCCTAATGAAGAAAGTGAAAGATCTCTATGACAAAAACTTTAAGCCTCTGAAGAAAGAAATCAAAGAAGATCTCAGAAGATGGAAAGATCTCCCATGTTCATGGTTTGGCAGGATCAATATAGTAAAAATGGCCATCTTGCCAAAAGCAATCTACAGAGTCAATGCAATTCCCATCAAAATCCCAAATCAATTCTTCATAGATAGAGAAAGAGCTATTCTCAAATTCATCTGGAATAACAAAAAACCCAGGATAGCAAAATCTATTCACAACAAAAGATCTCCTGGGGGAAATCACCATCGCTGATCTCAAGCTCTACTACAGAGCAATAGTGATAAAAAACTGTTTGGTATTGGTATGGTGACAGGCAGGAAGATCAATGGAATGGAATTGAAGACCCAGATATGGAACCACACAGGTATGGTCACTTGATATTTGACAAAGGAGCTAAAAACATCCATCTGAAAAAAGACAGCATTTTTATCAAATGGTGCTGGATCAACTGGCGGTCAGCATGCAGAAAAATGCAAATCGACCCATTCTTATCTCCTTGTACAAAGCTCAAGTCCAAGTGGATCAAGGACCTACACAAAAAAACAGACACACTGAAGCTTATAGAGGAGAACGTGTGGAAGAATCTTGAACACATGGGCACAGGGGAAAAGTTCCTGAACAGAAATGGAATGGCTTTAGTCCTAAGAACAAGAATCAACAAATGGGACCTCATGAAGCTGCAAACCTTCTGTAAGGCAAAGAACACAGTCAGTAGGACAAAAAGGCAACCAACAAATTGGGAAAAGATCTTTATCAATTCTACATCTGATACAGGGCTAATATCCAAGGTATACAAAGACCTCAAGAAGTTAGGCTCAAGAGAGTCAAATAACCCTATTAAAAATGGGGTACAGGGCATTCTCATCTGAGGAAACAATTGCAATGAGTCTCATCTACTTGGTGATGTGTCTTTTGACCATAAATATAAAATAATAGATGATAGAGAGAGATGATAGTTGATAATTAATTTATTGTTAGATAGATGATAGACAGACAGATAGACAGATGATAGATAATGGCAAATAAATAGGTAAGCATATAGATTAAAGTTAAATGATAAAATATAGACAGGAAGAAAGAAACCATGATAGAAAGATAGACAATCAATAATAGGAAGAAAGACATGTAGATATAAAAATAGGTGATATAAAGATAGATGATAGATAGATACATAGATGATAGATAAATAGATGATAGGTAGATACATGGATACATAGATACATAGATAGATACATAGATATATGAAATATTTATAGAAAATAGATAACAGGTACATATAGAATAAGTATAAATATAATCACTCTAATCATTATTTTTTTCTGTGTTGAAAATGCTGTAGTGATTGCTACCAATGAAAGAGGAAGTTAAATTACATGAGTAGAAAAGCAAATAAATATTGCAAAGCTGCACATTTCTCAAAAGATAGAAATAAAATTTAATGCAATATATAAAAGAGTCAGAGTACAGAATCAGCATTTGCTTCTATTCTCCACTAAAAAAGGTTTGAAATGCTATGAAGAGATTTATTTTTTTGAACAAATTGTATTGGTTAAACTCTCATAACTTGCATGTGTAGTCATATTTTCTTTGTGTAATTTCATATCTTAAAAGAAGTGAAAATGTCTGAAATTACAAATAAACAGTTTCCCTTATTTGGACACATATTTTTATATTTTTAAAAGGAAAGGAGAATGAACCAGATAATTTACATAAGGATTAATATAACTTTTTTTTGCAATGTCTAATGTTGGTAGGTTAGGGGCACACAGATAGGCCACAAACATCCTTTTTTTTACAGAACCGTCTCACAATACCATAGTTTTCAATATTTCAAAGAGAATTATACCCAATATGAAATCATAGAAGAATACTGAAACCTACAGTTAGGTGGTAACTTTGAGTAAGCTCTCAGCAGAGAATGACAATTAGCTACACATACATTTTAACCTTATTAGACTTATTACTAAAATTACACAAAATGTAATTGTGATGATTTCTGCATGCATTTATGCAACAAGTGTGTATGTGCATGTATCGCTTCAGACCTGAGGTCTACGTCTGGAATTATTACTCTCCACCTTACTCTTTGAGGGAGGGTTTCACAGTCAAATGCAGAGGTCATCAACAAGGCCATCTCTTCTAAAGAGCCTGCTCCAGAGAAACCCTGTATCCACCTTCTGAGGTTGGAAGTCTAGGTGGCCTTCTCACTCATCTGTCATTTCCACTGCTATAAGGATCTATCTTCTGGCCCTCTTCCTTTTCCTAGAAGAGCTGTAAACAAAAAGCTATCTCCTTAGATCCTGAGTGACACTTCATAACTCAATCGTATTCATAGCAGCCTTATTTATAATAGCCAGAAGCTGGAAAGAACCCAGATGTCCCTCAACGGAGGAATGGATTCAGAAGATGTGGTATATTTACACAATGGAATACTATTCTGCAATTAAAAACAATGAATTCACGAAATTCCTAGGCAAATGGTCAGAACTTGAAAATATCATCCTTAGTGAGGTAACCCAATCACAAAAGATCACACATGGTATGCAGTCACTGATAAGGGGATATTGACCCAGAATCTCAGAATACCCTAGACACAATCAGCATATCAATAGATTTCTAAAAAGATGGAAGGAGAGACCCCTGGTCCTGGAAAGACTGGATGTAGGGGAACGCCAGGACAGAGTAATGAGAGGGGGTTGAATGGAGAAAAGAGGGAGGGAAGGGGGCTTATGGGACTTTCGGGGAGGGAGGAAACGGGAAAGGGGAAGTGATTTGGAATGTAAATTAAAAAAATAAAATAAAAAAAAAGATTAATCTTAGTACAATTTGAAGCAAGAGCATGGAGGTTCACTTCAATAACCCTAACATCCACTACCTTTGACAAACGAGAAAGAGCCTTTTTAACATTAAAGATGTTGATTTCTGCAAGAGCAACAAATGTGGCTTCAATATAAAAGATAAATATAATGTTATGTAATGTAAAAAGGAAAATGGGTAGCTTGAGAAAATGTTTTTGAATAAAGTGTGCTCTAAATTGATTTTCAGGACCTAAAATCCCTTAATTTGGGAGGGGTGGGAACTTTTCTGTCAATTCCCCAGTGCCTGTTGTGTCCAATGTCATGAACTCTGAGTATTTCTCTAGTCGCTTCAGCATTTCAGGTCTTTTACTGAAGTCTTAAATCCTTTCTGAGTTAGTATTTGCAATTGGTCAAAGACAGAGGCATCTTGGTGCATTTTTTCTGTATTGGGTGACACATTTCTGCAGAAGTGTCCATTTAAAATATTCTTGCTAGGGTGTATATGCTTAACAATTTTGTTCAAAATCAATTCATTGTAGAAGTGTGTGTGTGTGTGTGTGTGTTCATTTTCAATTCTGTCCCATCAGTCCACTGGTCTGTTTTTAATGGCCATCACCTATTGTTTTGTACATCTCATTTTGTATTAGATTGACTACCAACCATAGTGAACTGCACATTTAAAGAATACCATATAAATGTTTTCAATGTTTTACTATAAATAAATGATAAATGTTTTAGGAGATGACTTTATTATGAAACATTGTTTAATATATATTAAAATAGTATGATATTTAGCAAACTACTTGGAATCTGAAAATATTTTAATATTTAAATAACATTTTATTTCCAATATTTTCTACATATCAATATAGAGTACAGTTTATTGAACACACACACACACATATATATACACGTATATATATATACATGTATATATATGCATATATATACATACATATGTATATGGTATTTTCTCAGACTATGAGACGAAACTCTGAATTTAGTACGTGCACCTTATCTTACCATCTAAATAACAAGCATTTTTGCTTAAGTGTTCACTACACGTACTTTCGTGATATTAAGGAGATGGATGAATCCATTATATTGACTATCTCTGCTATTCCCAAAAACGCAGCAGAGAGCTTTTCCTTGAGCAATGGTGATTTGTCTAACACACCCAGTGAAGCACCATTCCACACACATCTCTGAAATAACCCCAGGCAATGTTCAATTCAACTCCAATAAGTGCATATTATTTTGTTGTCATTTAACAAAGAAAGGATTTGTGGTCTTGGATCAACACGCAACACGAAAACAGTGGCTCTTACACTCATGCATTATCACGTTGCGTTCTGTGATCCTTTCACATGAGATTTACTTCCATGAATAGAATAAATTAATGAAGATTAAAAGAGTTTTATTAATTTTTTCCCTAACTTATTTCTTGTTGCCATCTTTAAATTATACTTAACCCAGTAAATCTTTGGGACGTTTCCTGGAGACTAATTATTCTCTATCAGGGAGTTATCTACAGAGTGCATGTATTCAAGAGCCGAGGTACAAACAAATTCTCTACTTGTTTTTTACATGCTTTGAAGATGGAAGACAGCATAATTATAGAACACACCAATTTGGAAAGGATGTATTTTTATTTCAGATATATTCTAAATATGAGAGTCCCACTTAGGGAATTTAGCCACCATGTGAATTTAGCCAAGGGTATAATACCATTTTGTTTTATAACAGAGGAAACATAAGTCAATATAGTCCAAAAGAGCACCATTTTAAAATGAATGATGGTAGCTGATGAATCAATTCTGCCTATTGCCTTGTTACAGTAATAGGAGAGAAAAAGATACTTAATGTTGAAGGGCAGTAAATATGGAGCCAATAAACTCAAATGGTATAACCAAGCACGCAATCAACCTACAGAATATCCCACTACAAAATGTAATATCATTGAATAATGTGGATGGATTCTTCAAACATCCAGGCAATTTTATGGCTAGTGGGCACATCTGTCTTCATATAAGTTAAAAAGATGGTAATCACCTCTCATGCTACTGGAAGGAAAATGATTGCCTATTAGACATTATTTGGGGTAATGTTTTTATTTGTTTTCTTCTGAATTAGACACTGGCATAGAGGACACTAAATTGCCTTTTACTTTTTGGTGTGTCTGACTCTTTCCATTTTGTGACTCTAATCTTTCAGACGTTTATATATTGTAGTTTGGTTGTACATACATCAAAGCTGTTTTTTTTAATCTTCAAAGTGTTAACTCCATATTAGAAAGAACTGTGTTTCTTCAATCTTTACTTCCCAAAGAGCTAATGATGTAATTAATATTCAGTTAGCAAAATGATGTGTGTTCTTTAGTGTTGGGCAAAGACTAAGCTAATGAGATGATTCAAAACATAATCAATGTTTTTCTGAAATATTGGTTTATATTAAGAAAAATTTTCTCCACCAATAAATAAGAATATGTACCATAATTATTGACATTTTTGTTGTATAGGTATTGTGACATTACTTGTGAAGTGTACTAGAGATATTCTCTCCAGCCTGGAGATAGTTGACATGAAGGCAGGAAACTGTGACTCTTTCTACATTAACTGTTGGAGGCAAATCCAAGATCCTTGACAGCCACTTCTTCTCCCCTACCTACCTTTAGCAATTAATCTTACATGTTAAGTATTTCACCAAAGTAAGCAAATGCCATTCCATATCAAATCATCTTCCTTTAACCAAATTTTCATTATTGTGCTTATGATGTTATCAGTGCAAATGGTTTGGGGATGTTTAGATATTTTAGAAAGGAGGTCTCTGTAGTTCTACTAAGAGTGGACAGGCATATAATGTAAAATATTTTAGCTGCAGAATGATAGACTGATTTAAAAAAATACGTGTGAAAGACCCTCTTCTTGGAGGTGTATATACAAGCACATGTGGTTGGGCTTGTAGACTGCTGTGAACAGCTTACCTATTCTCCTAAAGTAATATGAATCCGTCTGTAGAGCTCTGGAAAAACTGACCATCCTCTGATCAAAACTTGTGTATGTGGCTGTCTATAGGACATCCCACACAGGACATCTAACTGCTGTTTCCTTCTGAATGTCACTCAGCCTCCCTGCTGCATCATCCCAAGCTTTGTCTTCTCCATCTTCATGAATTCATTAAGTACCAATTCCCGTTTTTCAGTTTCATAGATGTAAAACTTGAGTTATTTATCTCTTCCTTCCTTCTTGCCTCGCATAGTATATGTAATGAATGCACACATTTATTTCATGCATACATTAGTCAAAAACCAATCCAGAATTTGTCTGTAGACAAAGGGTCTAGCCTAGATCATACACAACTCAGGCACCGGGGTCTCTTCAGTAGTCTCCTATAGGCCTCTGTGCCTCCAACTCTTCTGTTTCAGCCCAGCTTAGCATTCAGAATTGACCTTTTATACTAAAATAATATATTTTTAATCACTTGCTATAAGTCTGACCCTGGGTTACTACATTATTCCTCCAAAAAAAAAAATCTCATGACATTACTTTTATCCAGGGCACCATATTCTAGATTCTGATCAAAAGTGTAACTTCATTTGCTATCCAGCTTTTTCTGATCATGATTTCTTTCAACTATCTCCTCTAGTGGCTAGACTCTTCCTGGAGATATTAGAAAGGCCGAAAACTTTCATTTGGACCAACACTTAGGCCTCTAAAGTGTTCTTTCATGGTTATTACAAGCATACATGAGACCTTCCATTACATCAATGCTTTCTTTACCTCTCACGTATTCATGCATTTATCTGTGTTCCTCACCAAGATGTAATTTATAGGAGCCTAAGAACTTTACCAACTGCAGTATCTCCATCACTCATGACCACGTGTGTGTGTGTGTGTGTGTGTGTGTGTGTGTAATATTAAACAGCAATATAAATTAATTCAATTATTTTGAGTATATGTGCATGTATATAAAGTCTCTTTATTTGTTATATATTTAATTAGATAATTGGTCCATTAATTAATGTGAAAGAACACATGATAAAATGGGGTGATGATACAGTGGAGAGAGACCAACAAGTGGTAAAAGAAAAAGGACAGATCAAAGCCTGACAGAAAGGAGACTCATGGGACTGACGCTCAAAGATAAGGCAGGCTGTATGTGAGCAGTAAGTAGAGCCAGGGGACATCTGTGAACCGAGCTGGTGGTGGCACATATGTGTGGATACTGTGCTGTGTCAATGGGCAAATCAGAGTAGTAAAGGCGGAGTAAAGACTAAAGATATCAGTGGACACTGCAAGCTTAAAGAGCTTTTCCTCTGGCCCTTGAGCCTCACCAAACATACTTCCTCAAGCAAAGGTGAGCAGAACTGCTGACAGTATTAATGGCTGTGGCTTTGTGGCTCTTCTTTTGTTCTGTTTGGTTTTCCTCCAGATTACGAGCAATGACAGTTGTTCATGTCCGGAAGTCAAATGACAACATCTCTTTGAACTCATATGTATTAGATCCCACTGCCAGAATTGGAGGTGTCATGGACAGATGGCCTACAGCTATACCTTATAAGGCTGAAAATTAAACCAGAGGGCTGTCATGGGTTCTCCCTGTAACTGCACCTTGCTGTCCCTGTCATTCTGTTTATTCTGACAAGTTTGCATGTCAGGTCATTCACTCGCTTTCACAGAGCTCTACGGATGAAGTGCTCAGTTACACAAAAAGTCTCAGGGAGTTCATCAGAGAGAGATTTTTTTCCCCAATCCAGCTGCTTACACAGATTTTCATGGCATGTCAGCAAAACTTAAGAACATAACCACTACCAGAGAGCAGCTCAAATGAACTGTCCAAACAGTTGGCCTCTGGGTTTATAAAATGTGCAATGACAAATTTATAGAGTGTGTTGACATATTTACTAACATAGCATTTGTAGCTATGTGTGAACTCCAAAATCCCATTGTTTGTGTGCAAATTACTAGTACCATTTTCTGAAGCAGGTGGGAGAGAATGTGGTCATCATACAGTAGAACTAGCCATTGAGTTACATGGAAAGTACTTTAGTCACATTACTGTATCTTGACTGCCAGTGTTCACTCATGGACATGCCTTAATGGACTCCAGGAAGGTTAAAATTTTAAAATCAGCTGTGAGGATGATCACTTCTTAAATGGCACATGGAATAAATTAAGAAAATGCCTTCTGGGTTCATTCATATTGCATTAAATGGTGAGTCTTCCTTTCAAAGGGTCAATAATATTCCATTAGGTATGTATATCTCATTGTTCTTTTCCAAGCCTTGGTAGACATTTAGGTAGTTTCCATATCTAGACTAAGGCAGATAGTGCTGTAGAGAAATGGAGATTCAAAGGAGCTAGTTTATATTGGATGATTGCCATTCTAATTGGTATGAGGTTAAAAAAAATCTAATAGAATTCTGATTTTCATTTCCCTGATGGTTGAGAAATTTGAACATTTTTTTCATATATTTAATGACAATTTGCGTATCTTCTGTTGAGAACCATTCAATTAATTTGCCAATTTATTGGGTGATTTGGGTCTATGATATTTAACTTTTTGAGTTCTTTATATACTGGATATATTATTCCTCTGAGACATATATAAATGTATATATATATATATATATATATATATATATATATATATATATATACATATACATTTTCCTCACTGTATGCTTCCCATCACTCTGATGACCATTCCTTTTGCTATTCAGAACCTTTTCCTTTCCATGCAGTCTCATATTCCAATATTGTTTTTTGTTTTTGTTACCTCAGCTACTGAAGTGCTGTCCAGAAAGTCCTCATCTATACCAACATCTGAAAGGATTTCCTCATTTTTCTCTGGAAATTTCAAACTTTCAAGTCACACAAGTTCTTCAGTTCATTTTGACTTGATTTACACAGGATATTATTATTATGT